>VZTE01004515.1:890395-909927 GCA_013397775.1 Eulacestoma nigropectus
CGCACAAGCCCCGCCCGCCGCGCTCCTCCCGCCTCCGGTCCCCAGGGGACGAGAAACAAACGCTCCCGCCCGACCCAGCGAGGGTGTCCAGGGACGCAACAGTGGGGATCTGCCCCCCAGGAAAGGGGGGTCCCCGGGGTAGGGTCCGCCTTCGCCTCCCCCCGCGCCCCCCGGCCCCGGTACTCACCGTCGGAGCGGGGCAGCCTCGGCGCGACCCCGGCGGCGGCAGCGCCCGGAGCCGCCGGGGCTGCGCGGGGACCTCGGGCCGGTCCCGTCCCGCCGGGGCGGAGCGACCGCGGCACCGGCGCCTCCCCGCGGCCGCCACCGGCACCGCCCCGCTGGGACCGCGCCGGGGAGAGAAGGGTCGGGATGCGGGAAGGGTCGGGATGCGGGAGGGGAGTTTTGCCCCCCTCTGCCCCCCCTCTCTGAGACCCCACCTGGGGCGCTGCGTGCCGTGCTGGGGTGTTCAGCACAGGAAGACGCGGAGCTGTCGGAGTGAGGCCGCGAAGATGCTCCGAGGGTTGGAGTACCTCTCCTATGGAGCCAGGCTGAGAGAGCTGGAGGTGTTCAGGATGGAGAAGAGAAGGCTCCAGAGAGACCTTAGAGCCTCTTCCAGGGCCTAAAGGGGCTCCAAGAGAGCTGGAGAGGGACTTTGGGCATGGAGTGTCAGGACAAGGGGGAATGGATTCCCACTGATGGAGGGCAAGGTTAGATGAGATATTGGGAATAAACTCTTGCCTGTGAGGGTGGTGAGGCCCTGGAACAGGTTGCCCAGAGAAGCTGTGGCTGTCTCATCCCTGGAAGAGTTCCAGGCTGAGTTGGAAGTGGCTTTGATCAACTTGGTCTAGTGGAAGCTGTCCTTGCCCATGGCGGGGGTTGGAACAAGATGAGCTTTAAGGTTCCTTCCAACTCAATTTCCATGAAAATGCCGGGAGCGAGCCAGGCAGGGCTGTGCAGGCAGTGGTGCCTCAGCTGCACAGGCTGGCTTTGGCCAAACAGGTTTTATCAAACCAGCTCCAGAGCTGACCTGGAGACTGCAGAGGCTGCACACAGGCTGGGGCCTGAAAGGAGTAAGGGATGGATCGTGACTGCACTGGGCAGTTGTTCAAGTGGAGATGGTCACTGATGCTCTGCTTCCCTTGGTGAAAACGTCTCCTTTCAGTAAAGGGGTGTTTCCCTGCCCAGGGGTGCCGGGGTGCTCCAGGTGGGAAGGCGATTCTGCCACCCAGACACCCTCTGGGAATGACAGCACCAGAGCAAAGTCAGGAGGCCTTCCAGTCCAGCCCAATCGCCAGCAGCAAAGAAATGATGGGCGAGGTAGAAGTTGTGGGTCAGGTTTCGGGGTGAGTTCAGCTGCCCCTGGAAGCAGGGAACTCTCCCTGGCTTTCTGGGAAAGCCGCATGGCAGCCTTGGGGGGAATTCAGCCCTGTGTAATTACGGCAGAGAGGGCAGACCATGGATGTGCAGAGCCCAGGCCAGGCAGCTCCAGCACGGGGGCAAATTCTCCCCCTCCAAGAGGAGCCAGTGCCCACGGGAGAGGCTGGTGAGGTTCCCTTGTGGGGGCAGCAGCGAGCTGTGCTTACCCTCTGCCCAGTCTGCCGCAGCTTTTCTGCCCCTCCGTGGCTCTGGCATCCTTCATCCCCCTGCAGCACCAGCCCTGGGGCTCCACACCTCGGCTTCTGACTCAGCCGTGGAGGAGGGGAAATGGCAGGGCTGGAGCAGGCGAGGAGGGCTCTGTGCCGAAGCCACCGCGGTGAGATGCTGATGAGCCTTTCAGCCAGCACCTCTGGCCACAGGGGCACTGTCAGCACACTCACTTATTTGTTTCTTTATTTGTTCAGCAGCTGGCAATGCCACCCCTGCATCAAGGTGAGTCAGTGCTCAGCATCCCAGCACCCTGCAGTTGGGTGAGTGGCTCCTCTGTTCACCAGGGACCAATGCCGTGTGACATGAGTCAGATAGAAAATAGGTTTATTTCCAGATGCTGCAGGGGAAGTAATTTTGATTTAACAAGCAGGCAAGAGTGAGGTATCTTGAGTTTTTATTTCAATCCTACTCCACAGGAAACAATATCCACTAGCATTATCTTCCTTACATTTGTTTGTATTTGACCCAATACCGTGTTAAATATAAAATACTGATTGAACAAGGATGGATGGTGAAAAACATGAGATGCTAAAAAGATCCCTCGAGCCTTCCTCCACAAACATCCTGAATGTTACGAGTCATTTAAAATTAGTATAAAATAGGAGGACAGTCCGATAACTTGCTCTGTGTCCCCCACCCTGCTTTGCAAGGGGAGGATTTAGGAGCAAGAGAAGAGGGGGAGCTTCTCAACTACAGAGAAGCCCGCTCAGCAAATCCGGGCTGAAGGCAGGGTGGCAATGTTCCCAACAGAGCCCAGCCGTCCATCCCTGCCCGGGCATCTGTCCTGCTCTGGATTTTCAGCAGGAGACTGAGATGAAGCAGCCTCAGAAAGGTCCTTCTGGCACCTGCCTGTGCCTCAGGAGCTCTCAGGACAGATTTAGGGCCAAAAGACCGCAATGGCAAAACAGATTCCGAGATAAATCCCTTGGGATGAAGCCTACGGACAAAACACGGTGGTGGTCCCTGGGCACCCTCAGCCCCTGCCAGGGGACATTTGCCTGTGGCTGGGGCTGCTGTTCGCATGGTCTGACCCCAGGGTGGTTCCCCGTGGGATTTAGTGACAGAGGGGAAGGAGAGCCAGGCACACTGAGCCGAGCTGTCACCGTGCCCCACGGTGGCTCCGGGAACCCGGTCCCCCAGTGAAAATTGAAGCAGGTGTTTGTGAAGCACTGGCTGCCATCCAAGTGCTTCACGGGGTCCTCACACAAGCCCTGTGAGGTAGGTCAGTGTCTTCGCCCCCATTTTACAGATGGGGAAACTGAGGCACAGAGAAGGGTAATGACTTGCCAGACAGAAAATATGGCATCTCCCATTCTGGGACCTCTGTATCCTGCTATTCCAACCCCAGATACGCTCCATCAACTGCTGGTTACTCACAGCTTGTCCTTCTCCACCCCTCCATCTGCAGCAGGTGACAAGGCCAGGGCTGGGCAGAGGCGGCAGCAGAGTCTGGGCTCACACCAGCTCGTTCACCCCCGTCCCTAAGACCACCCATCACCCCAAGGGCAGTCCCAGCCCAAAGGCTGCTTTGGGGTGCCCTGGGCACAGACCCCCAGCAGCCCCATGCCAGGCTGAGGTGCCAGGTACAGCTCCCAGTGCCTTTGACAGGAACATTCTGCCTACAGAAGTGAAAACCCACCAGATATTTTTGCCAGCCTGGCGACCACAGCCACCACATCAGGAGGGGGTGAGTATCCAGATGCTTCCTCTTTGGTAATTTGCTGCAAAATGGCACAGCCCTGCAGAGCCAGTCCCAGGGTGCCACAGGCTGGGGGGCCCTAAGCTCTGAGGGAGGTGGGGCAGAGCCGGGAGCTTGGCTCCCTGGAACACTGTCAGAGGAACGGGAGGTGTGGGATGGTGGCCATAAATCTCCTTTGCTTGCCACGTGCCAGAGGCTGCAGCTGTGATTAATCAAAGGCCAAAAAGAGGTGATGGGCAATCGATGCCTTCAGGGGCTGACGGGGAAGGTGCAGGCACAGCCCAGCACACACCACACCCTCCTGGCTCCAACAGCTCTGCCAGGGTGTTTGGGGAGCAGGACCAGGCGTGGTTTTCCCGTTCTGCTTCTCCCAACAGCTGGATGGATGTTCCATGTCTCCTTATCCTGTGTTAGCGCTGTGTGGCCATGGTCAGGCATTTAAAAACTGAGCATCTCTGGGATCTCTCCGTCACAGCTCACCTCCAAGCTTCGTGTGGATGCATTCCTGCCCTGCAGCAATCCTGGGAATGCCAGAAATCTTTCCAAAAGTGGAATTAAATCTGGTGAGCAATAGGCTCATCAGGAAAATGGGAGCACAGGTAGCCCCGCGATCCCAGCCCAAGGAGGTTCCCTGGAGGAGAAAGGGAATCCCCTGAAGTGGACGGGCTGACCCCAGTCAGGGAGATGCCAGGAGCCGGATCCCAGCTCTGCTCCCTGCTGAAGGCACACGTGCAGCAGAGCCTGGGAGCAGGGCTGTGCCTCAGGCTGCCACCGGCACCGAGGCTGGAGAGGGAAACCAAGCGCTCCAGGGAGAAAATGTCCGTAGGGAATCCCAGGGTCCATCTAGGGGGGATGTACTGAGTTGTGCACTTCATATTGGCTTAGAGAAAGGGTTTCCCAGTGCTCGGGCACTGGGACACCCTGGAAGAGATTCAAGTTTCAATCTCTTGTAAGGCTTGTTGAGTATGGACCATCCCCTCAAGGACTTGGGATGGAGCAGTTAATGCTGACATGACTCAGGACCATTTAGGAGCTGAGTCCAGGTGGTGCAGGGGTGTCACCACGTCCCTCACCACCACTGGGTCTTTCCCCTCATCCTGACTCCTCCAGTCCCCTCGGTGGCACATGCTAAGGACTCCAGTAGCCAAACCCAGGGTGTCATAGCCAGGGGCATGTGGGGCCAAGGTTCCCAGTCCCATGGGATGCTCAGGACCAGGTAAGTGAGCGACGATCCAAGCGAGTGGTCACTCCCCTATCACCCACAGCCCAGTCAGTCACTGTGTTCTCAAACCTTTGCCTGAAAAAAAAACCAGTTCCCGAGGTTAAAAAAGAAAAATATTTAAAATCAACCTCCGGGCTCTCCTGTCTGTGCGGGAAGGGCACCAACGGCTGCTGTCCATGGGGCCAGGGGGTGTTTTGGGGCCAGCCCACGGTGCAGGCCGTGTCCCCGCTGCCCTCTGCGTCCCCACGTGCCAGGTGGCACAAACAATGTCTTTAAGGCTTCTACCGGGAGGTTTTGGTGTCCAGCGCTCCGGGCCGGTAGAGGTACCTCCAGATGGCGTAGTAGTGGACGCCAGCTCCGATGGCCACGAAGAGGTGCCAGATGGCGTGGGCGAAGGGGATGCGGCCGTCGCTTTTGAAGAACACCATGCCCAGGCAGTAGAAGAACCCACCGGCCACCAGCTCCAGGAGGCCGTCCCTGTTGGGCTGGGAGCAGGAGGGGCTCAGTGAGGCCAAGGGGCGTCTGCCCTCTCCCCACCACCCCATTAAGACCAGAAGTGCTCAGCTGCAGCTCCGGACTTCTCTGCCTTCTGCTACCTCCCCCTCCAGCAAGACAGTAGGGAGCCAGCAGCCCCGGGAGAACTGGAACTAGATGATCTTTAAGGTCCCTTCCAAACCAGACCATTCCATGATTCTGTGATCCTACAATTTCAACACAGCTGAGCCCCGGCAGGGGTCTGGGGTAGATGCATGTGGTGCCTGCTGGGCACCCAAAGCACCTGCAAAACCAAACTGAGCCACATCATATTGGGGATGGCTTTATCCATCAGACAGCCTGGAGACTGCACCAACGCACCGGAGACAAACTGCTCCAGCTTTTCAAATCCCTCCGGGGATTTGTCCCTCACCCGGAGCCCAAGTGCTTCCCAGCAGGGGCTTACCATGGAGAGGATGACCAAGGCGGGGAAGAAGCCCATGATAACGTAGCACACCAGCTCCACCAGCTTGTACCTGCGACAGAGAGAGGCAGCTTGCAGCAGGGGCAGAGGGAGGTTGAGTTTTACGCTTGTAATTTCCACAGCCGTGCTACAGGGAAAGGGGTGGTGGCAGTGCCATCACAGCAGGTCCCTTGTCCTCACGTGTGCACTGGCTCGGGACCAGGCACTCGGGGAGATGTCTGGGGCCTTTGGCTTTTTATTTGGTGCCACCACGTGGAAGAAGCAACTCATGGCAGCACGTCCCTGCTCCACGTCCCGGGTCCCACACACCCACAAGCTCGGGGCCGGGTGCCGCCACTCACCGCTCGTGGAAAAAGAAAACGTAGACGGTCCCGATAGATGCCATGATCCAGATGATCCAGCGCATGTGGGAGGCCCAGGGACCCAACTCCCTCAGGTTCAACCTGCAAGACCCAGGTCTGTGGTGAGGTGGGTCCAGGGCAGCACCCAGGACTGGGCTCTCCCCCTCACCCCCGTGGCTGTCCCACCAGAGCATCTTCCCAACTTGTAACTTCAAGAGGTTGAAATCTATAGGACGTGAAGGTTTTGTGGAACAGGGTAAGGTACAGCCTCAAGAAGAGGCAAAGCCAGAGAGGGAAACCCTGTTTGTTGGAACCAGGCTGATTTTTTCCCCTTCAGTGGGGCCAGGTGAAGGCCCCCAGCCACCAGCAACTCACCAGGGAGCGTAGGACGCGGCGATGAAGAAATAGATCACCATCCTGTCAAACATGTGCAGGCAGTGCTCCACAGTCCTGCGGGACGGACAGATGGGTCACAGCACTGGGGGCATCTGGACCCTCTCCCCCTTCCCGAGCCCTTAGCAAGCAGGGATGATACCTGAGATGCCTCTTCTTCCAGGAGATGGTGTGGAAGATGGTGGAGACAATGAAGAGGCTGGACAAGCCGAAGCCATAGATCCAGGCTGAGATGGTTTCCCACTGGTCATCAGAGAGGATGTAGAGGATGGAGCTGCCGAGGATGCTAGGCAGGATCCAGAACTGGAAGGGGAAGCAAACCTGCTGTTGACTCCCTGCATTTCCATTGAGCAGCTACAATAGAGTCTCCACTTTTCCTTTTAGGTGTTTCTTCAGCTTCTGGTCAAAGCTCCCACCCGTAAGGGGCAGGCAGGGTCCCTCCCTGCATGGTGCAGCTTCAAAATAGCTTGTCCAGAAGGTAGGGAGGAGGAGGAAGGCACAAGGAGGGTGGCTGCCTCTGAGTCATCTCCCAGGACTTGGTGTGGGAACTGTCAGCTCCCAAAAGAAACCCTGATGAGGGGAGAGGTCCCTCCCACTGCTGCACAGGCAGCCCCACGGGCACCTGTCTCAGTTCCTGCTGTGAAACAATCCATTTTCAGAGAGCTTTGAAAATACTCCTGCCCCACCAAGCCCACAGCCAGCTTCCCCATGGGGCCATGGTGAGTGAGAACAAGGGAGATGCACGTCAGCTTCCCAGGGCAGGAGGAGGGAGAGCATCCCAGTGCCCAGGAGCAGACGGGGCACATCTGCTCTCATCACAGCCCTCAGACACTCAGTGGCTGCTCCAGGGCTGAACACAGACATTTTTAGGTGTCATTTGAGGTTCCTCAGTGGATCCCCAGAGAGAAGAGCACCGTCCTCCCTCCCCCAGGGACAGGGACAGGGACTCACAGCGTGGGTGGCACAGTTGGCCGCGTGCTCGTACTCCGTGGGCTGGTACCTGCAGTTGGACGGGACACGGTGATTCATGAACCTGCAGCGAGAAGCAGAGAGAAACACGCTCAGGGGACGGGGATGGAGCAAAACCCTTCTGGAGGGGTCTGCACAGTGCCACGCCCAGCCCGCAGCCCCACCATGGCTCAGTTTTGCTCCAGCTGCCCTGCAGAAGTGACCTGAGAGCACAGACTGTCCATCTGGCTGTCCTCAAGTGCCAGGTCCCCAGGTCTTGGCCGTGGCTCAGGCTGAAGCAGCTCCTGGGAGCTGCTGTTGCTTGGACAGCAGAAGGCAGGAGCCAGCTCTGCCTGTTGCTGTGGGCAGAGGTGGGAAGAGCCCCAGCAGTGAAGAGGGAACACGGGGTAGTGGGCAGACCTGTGGGTCCCCAACCCATCCAGGGGTGACACCCTCATGTCACAGCAGCGTGCCCAGCTCCAACAAGGGTATCCCTGCGATGCCTTTGGTTCCTGGGTACCACCTGCATCTACTCCCTACCCCCAGGGCTGCACATCCCAGCACAGATTGCTGTGGGGGGGAACCCTGCTGCCCTCCCTTGGAAACCTGCATCTTTATTTCTGTTTCTCTCAGTCTTAGGAGGCATCATCTTGCTCTTGGCATTCACAGGAATGTATCGATTCCTCTTGCTGGATCAACACGCAGCGCTTAGCAAAGGGAATGAGAAACAGCAAAATGGAGAGGGTTGCTTCCCTGGTGCTGAGAATCAGGGGTTTAAAGGCTTTTCCTGCTGCGGCTCAGGTCAGGACGGCCGAGCCGAGCGGGGCTGCTCCGCAGGACCTGGGCTAATTGCTTTGTGACCCTGTTTGCCCCCAGCTCCAGCACCATCTGCGGCGCTTCACAGCTGAGTTGCGCCCAGCAAAGGGGCTCAGGGGCTGGCAAGACCTTGCTGCTGGGCACAGGGTGATGCCTCAATCCAGGACGCTTGGAAAGGCAGGAAAAGTCCCCTCTCCCTGTCCCCAAGCCACCCACGCCTGTGTGGACTCCTCTGCCATCTCCCGTCTGCTTGGCCCCACTGCCTGAGCCACTCTCTGCTGCCTGTTAAAACTGAGCCAGGATGGATTAAATGGCTCAAATGACAAGGATTTGGTTTGGGGGGAATTGTGTGGCCACAGCGGGGTGAGGGTCCCCCAGCAGGTGACAGTGACAACCCACACAGGGACCCCGTCCCCAGCCCCTGCCCTGCCATGTCTCCCGCCAAACCCTGGCGCTGTGGGAAGAGATCCATGGTCCTCATCACCAAAAAATGTCTGGAATTAAGAGATGGAATGGAGGGGCCAAGCTCCCCCTGCTCTGCCCACCAAGGACTCGTGCGGGGTAAATCGGGGCTCAGCGGGGCCGGGAAGCAGCTGGGCATCCCTGGGGACGTGGTAGTGCCCAGAGTGCTGTCACCTGCACCCCAGGGACACCAGGGATGCCCTCCCCATCCCACCACTCCAGCCACGAGGCCTGGCAGAGCCGCCCCAGCTGGAGCCATGTCCCCCTGGCAGGAGGACATTACTGTCCCCAGCGTTGCCAGGAGACTGTCCCCAGCTCCCCTTCACTGTCTGCTTCCCTTTATTTTCCCTTTTAATAATAAGAAGGAGGAGGGGGGAAGGAGGGGAGGCCAGACGTCCACATGACGTCAGAGTTGCTGAGGAAACACGTTCAAGGCCTTTTCCTTGAATTTATTGATTTTAACAAAGCCTGCTCCATCTCCTCTCTGCTCTGGCTGGTGCTGTTTGGAGGAGTAACACAGAGCCAATTCCACAGCCCCCTCCCCAGGGCTGGGAGGCACCCAGACCCTTTGGGAAGGTGTCCCTGGGTTGCAAATCTCCTCCCTAGCTCTGGTACAGGGATAGAGAAGCTGGGAAGGGCCACCCAAGCCATCCCCATGGAATGAGATCGAAGAGCGTTTATGTTCCTGGAGCCCAAAGCCGTGCTGGTGTGGGACACCAAAAGCACCTGCTTTCCCCAGAGGGACAATAGCCTTGAGGAGGAACCTTTTTTTTTTGACCTGGGGAGACACTGCTCTTGTTTTCCTGCCCTGCTTTCTAGTGAGCATCATCCTATGGATGGTGGGAAATGGAGCATCCTGGATGTGGGACCTGGCTGCACAGTGCTGGGCCAGCCTGGGTACAGTGGTGCCCTCCTGGGGCCAGCGTTGCATTTTGGGGCTGATTTGGCACATTTCTGTGGTCCTCTGTGCTCTGTAGAAATGGGGGCAGCTGCTGTTTGCACATCTCCTCGCAGGGCAGGGTAAGTCCCTGGCTGCACTTTATTTCCCAGGGGTGCAGAGGCCATTTCCTCCCCTATTCTCCTGGGATTTCATGGACCAGCTCCCGTCATCCGTGTGCACGCTGGCATGGATGTAGGGCAGGGCACGGGGAGCCCTGCAGCACTGCCAGCCTGCAGACAGCTGCCATACCAGCGTGCAGAACCAGCCTCGAACCACAGCTCCAGCCTGGATGGACAGATGGAGACACTTGGACAGAGCACTTGTGATTCGCAGGGCCAGGGAGCCCCGGGCAGGTGTTCACACACCACTGGGTGCTCCAGTGCAGTTCAGCAGGTGCTTCAGGATGGCAAAGTCCAAAAGACACAGAGAAGTTCCAAGACTCCTGCCCAGCAGCAACACGAGAGTGTTCATTTCCAGGGATGGTGTGTGGGAAGCAGGGAAGCCAAGGGTTCCCGGGCACCTTTTTCTCCCGGTGCTGTTCCTGGCAGACTCCCTACAGCTGGCTGTGTGAAGAGGGGGGGGCTGCTGAGGGTCTGAGCAGGGGTTATTCACAGCAGCCCCAGGGTTTTTGCCTGCCCTGCTTGTGCCTGCTTTCCCCTGGCCCCTTTCCCAGGGAGGGAGCCTGAAAAGGGCCAGTACAGCAGGCTCTGGCCAGGGAAACAAAGAGCCCCTTGTCCCTGGGCGCCGGGGCAAAGTGCAGAGCTGGCTTCCCAGGCCTGTTCCTTTCTCCTGCTCTTTCTCCCACTCTTTTGCGTTGGGGTTTGGTTTTTTTTTATATAGCTTTAGGGGGTTTTACTGAGTTTTTTAAAAGACTTTTATCCAAGAACAAAATTCCAGCCTCAAAAATCATGCAGAGCTGCCTGGCTCTTGCTTTGCCAGGGTGGGAAGAAGGAGGTAAGAAAGGGATTAAGTTAAATTATTTCTCAGGAGGGCTTACGTGGGACCCTCTGAGCTCTCCTGAGGACACCAAGAGAACCTGCATCAGTCACTCCATGGTCACCACACACTCACACGAGCAGAGCCATGGGACACTTTGCAGGAAATCTGTCCCCTGCACCCATGAGGGGAACAGCCCTGAAGGAGACCCAAGCCAGGCTGCAACTTGGGACAGATGGGGTTTAGCCCTGCCTTTGACACGACTCCCTGGTTGGCCTCTGCCACATCTCTTCATGTCCCTCTCACTCCCCTTTCCCCCCTCTCCAAGTGAGGATAGTAATTTTTGACATCCTTTAGGCGAGCCAGTGGGTGGATAACGTGAGGAGGGTGTAAAATCACCACTGAGATGTGGAAGAGGAGGTGTGAGCTGGGTTCCTGCCCTTGGAAAGAGCTGGTCCAACACCTGCCCTCCCCAGCCCTGCCATAAATCAGGCTGTGCCTGTGTCTGTGCATTGTGGGCTGGGTGCCACAGGGACAAAGGAGCGGTCAGCAAGTCCAAGGTTATCCCAGGTGATACAAATGTCCCCAGAGCAGCTCACGTCCACAGGTGTCACCTGCAGATGGCTTATAAAAGGGCTGGGCTTGCTCAGGAGTTGGCCTAAAGCCTGTGGAGATGGATTTGCTGTGTGTCCTCTCTCCTGCCCAAGGAGCTGGGCCTTTTCCAAGCTGTGTTCCCTGCTGGGCGGCTCTTGGGATCTGGCTGCAAAAGGAGAAGATTTCTCCTTCCTCTTGTGACCGGATGTCACAGCTGCTTTTAAAGTATCAGAGGAAGATCCTGGTGGTGGTCAGCGAGGAAGAACTGAGGAAGGATTTGCTGGATGTGGACCAGCAGTGGTGGCAAGTCCTGCTGGGGCTGTCCCTTGGTAGAACAAGTGTTGTGATGCCTGAGGTGACGGCGATGGAGCAGCTGTGTCCCTGTAGGGCAGACTGGCCTCTGACTCTTCAATGCATGGCCTGGGTTTGCTCTGATAGCCCCGAGGCTGCACATCCAGCACAGATGTCAGGGCTTGGTCCTGGGGCTCATGCTCACGTGGGAGCTGCTGCGGTGGCATCCCCGTAAGCTGGGGCTTGGCAAGTGCTCTGCCTGCGATCCGGAATCTGGTCATGCTCCAGCTGCATCACTGGTAAGAAGCTTCAATCCCTTGAGCTCCTCTGTGGTTTGTAATTACCTCGGTCCTGGGGAGTTGTGTGTGGGCGTGGAGCCTGGTTGCTGTTTGTGTTTGGGACACAATCACAGGCTCCAGGAGACGCAGCAGGACCACAAGGAAACACCTATGGCCCAGGAGATCCCCCAGACTTTACTGCTGTATCCCGCCCAGGAGCACTTGTGAAATCCTGCTTTTCCTTCCTACCCATTGACATGGGAACGTTTGCCACTGGGAAGCAGGAACGCCAAGGCTGCCCAGCACTGCCATCTGCAGAGCCACCCACGTGGGCATGTGCACGTGGCACCCGCTGGGAGCTGAAACCTCCCTCCCATGCCCATCCCTCGGTGCCTGCACGCTCCCACGCAAGCATATGGGCGCTCCTGCTTTGCAAAGCTGAGCTGTGCCTGCTGGAAGCTGGTGGGGCAGCTCCTGGGGCCAGGGGAGATGGGGACAAGCCTGTCCGTGGGCCCCTCCTGTGACTCCAGCCCATCCCATGGGAGAGTGGCAGGAGGGCTGACGGAGCAGGACAACTCAATGTTTTCTTCTGTCACGCTTCCTAGCACAAGGAGCCAGCAGCTTGGGTAGGGAGCAGGAAATAGAAGGCTTTTTATCCAAACCAGCATTTCCCTACCTTTCTCTACCACGGGTAAATTTGTGGATCACCAGATTTCTGGAGTAACCCACCCAGATTCCCCTGCTGCAAGTCTGGCTTCCATAGGGTGAGTCAAAACGAGCAGCGGATTGAATTGTCATCGTCACCTCATTACTCCCATCCCAGTTCTGCTCACTCCCAGCACTCTGACGTGTACCAGCACCCTGGGCTGGCTGTGGACCATCCCCTGGCACTACACAACCTGCATGCCCTGAGAAATGCTGAGCAAGTGCTGCTGCTGACTTAGAGATGCTCCCAGACAGGGACCGTGTGCTCAGCCGGGTCCGTGTTGTACCTGGCTCTGAGCCACAGGCACAGATGTCCCCTGAGAAGGGACAGAGGAGGCAACCCCCTGACACATCCTGCTGCCTCAGAGGGTGCAGGAGGGCATATGCTGCTCTTCCCCTGTACATACCAAGGGCATACACAACTCCTTTCTTGCTCCCCATCCTAGCAGGGACAAGCACGGGAGGCTCCAAGCCAGGCTGGACGTGGGCGTTGACCATTTCTGCACCCCCAAGAGCCCATATGCACCCAGCAGGGCTTGGTTGGTGGTGGAAACTCAGCAGCAATTCCCACCAGGGTCCTAACTGTCCATATTCCCATCCTGTGGGCAGGGATATTTATTTTTCCCCCCAGCTCTCTATGTAGATGGTATCTCTAACTCTTCCAAGGAAATTCATGACCCTGCAACCACAGCAGAGCTGTTTGTTTATTCACAACAGATGGGACTGGTGAGTGTTTCCCAAATTACATTCTGAGCTGGGACTTCTTGTTTCATTTGGTACTCATGAGACATCCAACAACAGCTGATTAGTCACAAAATGACTCTGATGTCCCAGGTGTTTTGTGAGTGTTGGAAGGACTGTTTCCAGAACTGCAAATCCTCTATTATTCATTAATTTCTTGTTTGGAAAGTCATTGTGCATGTTCCTTGCTGCCTTGCCTTGAGCAAGAAGTCAGTGGGATAAATCCTGAGCTGGCTCTGCCTGTTTAACTGCAGCAGCCCAAGGTGGGCAGGGGTGAGCGTGACCACTGGATCCTCTGCCTGCTGGCAGAAGACTTGGATAGTTTGAGGGCTGGAGCTTTCCCAGCCTCTAACCCTGGCTGTGAGTGTGAAATACATGGGCAGGTGACCGTGTCCCAGGTCCATAAAATCTCCCCCCAGCATGGCCTGAGAGACACAGCCAGGCTCTCATTTGGGATTCCCGGATGCTGCTCAAGTACAAATCGTTTCTGTAAATTATTCAGCAAATGCCTCTGGACAGCAAAGGCACAGAAGGAAATTCATGTATTTCACCAGCCAAGCATTCAGACAGTAAGATTTCCATTAGTATTACTTACAGCAGAGAGCAGGGCTGTGTCTAATGCTGCTGTGCCAGCCAGTGCTGCTGAGCACAGAGAGGAGGCAACTCCTTGCCCTGACCTGATGATCTCTTTCTGCATAAAATCCTTTTCTCAGCAGCAGCAAACCTGGACTGTAAACTCGAACAGGAGCACAGAGTTGACTCCAAATTCTCCTGAAGGTCACCACTGCTTGGCCCAACTCACTGGTATCTGACTCACTCACCAGGAATATGACACCTGTGGTATCGTGTTATCATGAGAGGTGTAGTGTTATCACAGAGAGCCCACCAGGCTCTGGATTTTCACTGCATGAAAATGTTGAGTTTCAGTCACACTTGGAGAAACCTGATCTGTGTGTTTGGCATTGTCTCCTCTGCCTTGCTCAGACCCAGCCCTGAGCATCCATCCCCTGGCAGCAGCACCTCTGGGGACTCAACCAAACTCCTCGTGCAGGTGCAGCCAGGCACCCCTCGGGAGCGAAGGACTGGGAGAAGTTGTGCTCTTTTCCCTTCCTTTCTTTGGGAGCTGTAGTTGGTTGGCATGGCTTTGTCTCGCTGTGGAGCTGGGGGTGTGGGAAGGGAGGAGGAGGGGAGGCGAGCCCGGGACCCGTCCTGGCAGAGCCCCATTTCTCACAGCCACTGACCTGCCGTGCTGGGCAGTGGCTTGAATTTCCCATGGGTTGTGTTGGCTGCTACCTCGTGAAGCTGGCCACAGCAAACCGTGCCAAAGAATCACATCAGGCTGATATCCAACACCAGCTGAAGGGAGTGGAAAGATCATGTGTTTCCCAGGCAGCCAAGAGACCATCCTTCCCCCAAAAGCACAAGGCATGGGGCTTGGTTTGCCCACTTATGCACATCTCCAGCGTGGTGGTCCCCACCTGAGCCTGTCCTGCTGGGTGCCCCAACCCTTGCAGAGGAGGGAACGGGACAGTTTGAGTGGATATCCCATCAAAAAAGCTGCTCCAAGGGCTTGTTGCCTTCCAAATACCTGGGTCAATTTACGCACCCTGAGCATCTAAAACTACATGAAATTACTGGTGCTGTCTTAAGAGGTTACCTGAGCCAACTTGGCCCCACAGAGCAACCAGCATGGAATTGGTTGGTAACATCAGCTGATCCTGGTTTTTCCAGGCATTCTGGGGGCCTCTCCATCTCTTGGAGCAGTGCCTTTTGCACCAAGGGGGTCTGTCTGCTCAGCTGGGGACAGACTGGCAGGTCTTGATGGGGCTGGTCCTTGCAAGGTGAGCAGCCCCGGCCTCTTGAGGAGCTTCAGGCTGTGGTATCAGCACTGAAAGCGTTTCCCTTCTCACTGCTCAATCCCACACGGGCTGTGGGGGAAGCAGAGCTCTTGGAAAGCCTCTTGGAGTGTGTGGGAGCAGGCGAGGGCTGCTCATGTTTTCAAGCAACAGGGAACAGGTATTCCCAATGCGGCTGCTCTGTCCAGGCTGTCAGCCTGGCATTGCTTTCCTTGTGTTGGGAGTCTGAGCACCCCAGCATTTCCTGCTCCTCCTATTCCTGCTGGTTCTCCTCTCCCTGTCTTGGCCAGAGATGCTGGAGTAGCCGGTGAATGTCTCCTCGCTCAGTAATTACAGGTGAGGCGAGAAACAAGGAAGGTCTTCCCTGCTGGCTTTCCCCAAATTCAGAAGATTTGGGTTTGAGCAAGCATAGAGTTCAGACCTCATGCTGGTGAGGAGGTGGCAGTGCCTGCACTGCAGGCCCAGGGAGGTGAGGACAAGCCTGGAGCATGCACCTACAGAGACTCCTACAGAGCCCCCTGCTCCTGGGCTGAGACATTAATGTGGATTTTCCCCGCTGCTCCTCTTTGTGTTGCTCCACACAGGGCAAGACAAGCAAACACAGTAAGATTCAGAGCCTTTTACATGGACAAATCAATGGAGCTGCTGTCAGTTTGTGAGGATGATTCAGTGCCCTGCAGCTCCCAGCAAACCCCTCTCCACTGTTGCTCCAGAGATGCTGAAGCTGGCTGGATACAGCAGCTCCCTGATTAATCAGGTTTCCTTCCAATTACAGCTCTGCATGGCCAACCTCTGGGAAGCATTCAGTGTCCCCACAGGGAGATACTCAGCCCCATGGCAGCTACACGGGCAGGAAGGACCAGACCATGTTTGAGGTAAAACTGGGCCAAAATGGGGTCAAAGCTGGTGGAGAGGTGCAAGGAGGGTTTGGTTACCAGGTCAGTGTAACCTGACCAATGAGTCCAGTGATAAAGATGCAGCTTGGTCTGATCTGTTGGTCTGGGAGGGACCCAGCCCCGTTTTGGTGAGCTGGGAGGAAGAGTGGAGGGGGAGTGGGGGGATAACCCTCTGGTGGTTGTTAAGCTTGGCCTGTCGGGCAGGAGATGGATATTGCTTGTCAAGCGTGCAGGTTGTGAGTGACAGGGAAAGCCTTGCAGCAACTGTGCTTTGAAACTCCATTTCCCCATGGTGTCAGTGATGGAAGAGCCTCCTGGGCCCCACAGCAGAGCAGAAACCACCGAGTTCCTCATTTATAACCACGGCGTGCTCAAATGGCACTGCCTTGCACCCTGTTCCCACCACGGTGTCAGCCCCTGCCTTTGCTTTCTTCTCCTCTCTCCCAGCTCTAACGCTGCATCTCCAAAGCCCAGCCAGGAGGGATTTGGAGACAGCCTGGTGCCCCTCCAGCCCTGAGTTTTCTCCTGGCAGTTCACAGAACGTTCCCACATTGATCACTGCTTTTCATCTCTTTGTTCTCACACAACAGGTCTTTCATCACCACACTGTGTTTTATTTATTCCTTTTGGTGGGTGTATCAATGGCCGAGTTCCTCCTTTCTTGGTCCTTGCTCAAAATTAGATAAAATGACATGAAAAATGAAGCCTGTTCCAGGCTTTTCCACCACAAGGAAAACTTTGATATTTTTTGTTTTTTCAAGGAACACCATAAGCAAGGCCACATTCTCTGAAAAGATGTTGCAAGATGGAATCATAGAATTGTTAAGATTGAGTCCAACCATTAGCCCAGCACTGTTCACCCCTAATGGTGTGGATGGTTCTACGTCCACATGTGTTTTTGAAAACTTCCAGGGATGGTGATTCAACCACTTCCTGGGCAGCCTGTTCCGATGCCTGACTACCCTTTTAATCTAAACTTCCTCTGGTGCAGCTTGAGCCCATTTTGTCTTATCCTGTCCCTTGTTCCCTGGGAGCAGAGCTGGACCCCCACCCGGCTGCACTCTCCTGTCAGGGAGTTGTGGTTACTGAGGAGGTCCCCCCTGAGCCTCCTTTTCTCCAGGCTGAGCCCCCCACGGCTCCCTCAGCTGCTCCTTATCAGGCTCATGCTCCATTATCCTTCTCTGGACCTGCTCCAGCACCTCAACATCTTTCCTGTAGTGAAAACTGATCACAGGACTTGAGATGCTTCTGCTGCCTTGAAGGACACGTGCCACCACGAGTCCCCTGGCTGCTGCTTGTCCCAATTCCCACCTCAGAGCTCAGCTGAAAGAGCATCCCTGGCACAAAGGAAGAAGCAGCTTCAGGGTTTCTTTTGGGATATGCCCCAGCAGAGGATTTCCATGGAGAGCAGAGCTGGTGTGCATGGAGTGCAGGGGGGACGGGGATTATCCCACTGTTATTTTTAAGCACTAGGCTAAGAGGATCTCTGCGATGATACAGGAAGCCCTGGGTTAGCATCACGTGCTGGTGACTTTCTTGGGGTGAAAGCCAAGGGAGCACCCGTCACCTGCTGCTCCCCATCCAGCCCTGGCACACAGCGAGAGCTGGAGGATTCCCTGTGGATCTGACCTTTCCCATTCCCCACAGCCCCTGCCCTGCACGTGGGCACCATCCCTGCAAGGCTCTCTGTAATGCCTCATCCCATCCAACAAGCTGTCTCCAGAAAGGACCACAACAAGGCTGGAGCACGCCGATTCAGGATAAATCAAGCAACAGGCTGGCAGATGGGTTCTGCTGGGGGAGACTGACGTCAGCGGAGCAGCCCCTGATCTGCTGCCCAGCTCCCAAAGAGCCTCTGCACCCCTGTCAAGGGCTAAAGGTGTGGTTTGCCTCCTGCTCTGGGAGGTACAGAGCTTTGCTCAGCTCCTTTTCCCCCAGCTCTGCCATTTGCATGCCAACTGGGGGCGGAAAAGAAGTCTTGAATTCTCCATTTTCACAAGCTTTTGTACCAGGCACATTGTGCAGACCTGCTGGGTGCCTCCTGCCTCTCCCCCAGGCAAAGGTTATCAGGAGGCAGCTACAGCATCAAAACGGTCTTTGAGCAAGTGGCCACGTTTCAGGCAGGTTTTGGAGAGGCAAGCATGGATTTTCCCCATGGGACACCTGGAAGGAAAGGAGCTGATGGCTGGAGGGGGTAGGAGGATGGTCTCCTGTCCTTACCCAGCCCACACAAACATCCCTCAGGGATCATCCTGCCTGGAGCAGGCAAGAAACACCGTCACCACTTCTTTTCACACAAGTTTTTCTCTGGTATCTGCCCCTAACAGGACCGCTGGGAGTCTGGAAGCGGCAGCACAGAGCTGAGTACCCCCAGGAGCTGTGCCAGCCCGTGGGACCCTCCGCAGGCAGGAAAACCTCCCCACCACAGTCCCAGGGAGCTGCGAGCAAAGCCTGTCCTCGGTGCCAAGCTGAGCACCCCCAAGACCCCCCCGGTCCCCACCTGGCTGTGCAGCAGCCGGTGCCATCTGACTCATGCCGGCCTCTCGGGGAGCAGAGGGCTGCAGACGTTGTCCCCGTGTCACCTGCCAGCTCCCTTCTAAAGGCCACATCCGATCCCGCAGCAGCGCGCGTGGCCAAGTGCCCTCTGACCTGTGCTCAGCAATCCTCAGGTTTCCCCCCGCACAGGTAACACCGTGAGGTTTCCTGCTGCACCTGGGCTTCTAGAACAAGTCCCGGCTGCTGCTGGAAAACCTCCCCGGGGATTTCATGGAGGGAGAGAAGGCTCCACCACCGGTGCATCCCCTGGGAACCCTGTTGAGCCTGCGGGTCCGGGCTGGGAGAGCGGCCCCGAGGGGGTTTCGCCTGGGTGCAGAGGGACCCTGGACCACACTGGTACCTCCATGGGGAGTTCGGAGCCAGCGCTGGGGTCTGTGCCCTCGGGAAGGCAGGATCCTGCTCCCCCGGCAGCGGGAGAGCCGCGGTGAAGTTAGACCCAGCGAGAGGCAGCGAAGGCTCCCAAGGATGCTGAGAATCCTTTAGGGATGCAGAAAAGCAGGTAGCCAAAAGCCCAGCCCGCACTTGCCCTGTGCTTTGAGGCACTCAGCAGCTTTGGAAGATCCTTTCGGGCTCCATCCCAGCGGAGCCGAGACCGGGGAAGGGTCGGGGCTGTCCGGGAGCTCCGCGAGCACCGGGGGTCGGGGACCGCCGCACCGATGGATTTACCTGGCGTAGCGCGTCTTCTGGAAATCCAGGAGCCGGGACACGAACATCGCGGCGGTGCCATGGGGGTCCCGGGGGGCGGCGGCTGCTCAGCCCCGGGGCGGGGGGAAAGTGCCGCCCGGGGGAACGGCACCAACTCGGCGAGCTCCGGCGGGCGAGGAGGAGAAGGGGCGGCCGGTCCAGCCCAGCCCAGCCCGGCACAGCCCAGCCCAGCCCGGCCCGGCCCCGGCCCCCTCCCGCCCCCTCGGCTGCTCGGGAGAAGCGACACGGGGAAAACAAAGGCGACCTCCGGGAGGGGGGAGCCAGCCCCGCTGCCGCCCTCAGATGTGCAACGAGGAGGAGGAGGAGGAAAAAGGGAAAGGGGGGTGAGGGGGGAATCCCTTCCAACTCTTCCCGGCCACAGCAACCTGCGCGATCTCCCTCCGCCCCCCGGCAGCTTTAAGCACAGCTAAAAATATCCCCCACCCTCCCCGCTGCCACCCCCGGGGGATCAAATAGCCNGAAGCGACACGGGGAAAACAAAGGCGACCTCCGGGAGGGGGGAGCCAGCCCCGCTGCCGCCCTCAGATGTGCAACGAGGAGGAGGAGGA
>VZTE01004515.1:914652-951464 GCA_013397775.1 Eulacestoma nigropectus
GTGGGGTCTCGCCGGTGCCGCCCCTTCCCACGGCGGGGAGCGCCGCTGGAGCCGCCCCTTCCCGGGGCCTCGGGGCTGCAGTGGGGCCGGGGTCCCCCGCGGGGAGGAGGGGTGGGAGCAGCCCCCCTGTGCCCTCCGGCTTCGGTGCGGAGCCGCGGGGACAGGCCGCTCCTCCCGCGGGGACACGCAGCTGTGGGGTTGTTGCCGTCTCCCTCCCCCCGGGTCGCTGCCCTGGGGAACTTCTGCTCCTGCTTGGGAAGCATCGCTCGCTGTCCCTTGGGGAGAGGGACGGGAGGAGGGCTCCTGCTGCTCCTGGATGATGTCCAGCCCTAGGAGGGCCTGACATGAAGCCCCAGGTCTTCCAAGACTTCATCCAAAAGTTCCTCCTGGCTATCTTTTCATACAGCTATTTTATTGTCACCTGCTGTGTTGAAGAAGTGAGACTTAACCTTGAAGGTATTTTTATGAGCCCATGCTACTTTTAGTTTTGCTTTGGAAAAGAGGCCTTTCTCTGATCCTTGAAACTGCTCTTACTTGGGCTTCAGATGGTTCAAGCTGCACGTCTCCCAAATTACTTAATCACTGTAGCATATTTAGATCAATTAGTTCATATTAGTTTTTATATGGGGTATTAGAAAGCAGTACTTTTAATTTAGGAACCTCGTATTAGTTGGGATTGGAGCACTGAAGATCGTTTAAAGAAGGATTTGACTGTCTTAAATACCTGAGAGATGAAGCTGGGGAGTAAGAACCGAAAGAACTTGTACTCGAGAAAGGAGATTTGTTTTAGGAAGTGAGTAAGAGGAAATGATCTCAGATTGGCATCACAGAGTGTAACCCACGTGTGTGGTGGAGGGTTTGTTTTTTGAACAACTTGTTCTTTTTGCGAGCAGCAATATCATGCCCTCACGAGGGAGATCTGTGCCTGTCCTCAGCACGTCCTGTAGCATATGGGAGCTGTGAAGGTGAGAAGGTTATTTCTGGTGACTGCCAAGCTTGAGCAGAGTTACATCACAGCGGGAGAGACTCTGTTTGCTTTTGTAGGTTTTGTTGGGGGTGAAGAGATGAGCAATTGGAAGCTGGATAGCTTTGAGACAAGAGACTCTGGCAGTAAATAAGTTATGGTAAATGATGGGGGGGAGCAGTAGTGCTCTGTGTATTTGTAAGTAAATCATTATCCATATATTGATGCAAGCCAGAGACTTGCAACTGCTTTTCACATTTTTTCAGTGAGTGCTGTATAGATCTCGCTCTGTCTCTGTCCATGTAAACCATGCCCAAGTTTTGCTCAGCTACCATTCGTTTTTTACCCATTACTGGAAAAAACTCAAGTCATAATAACTAGGAGATTTGTCACCTCTTTATTCTGCAGTTTATAAAGGTCATTATAGAAGTTTTTGAAGTTCAGCTCTGCTCTCCAGTGTGGCACCTCTGCATTTTTAGTTGCACCTTAGCTTTGTGGAGAGCTTTATGTACCTAAAGATCACTGAGTTGTGATTAAAAAAAAAATCCCTCTTATTTTGAACGAGAGAGTTGCAGGTTGACTTGAGAACAAAACCAAGACAGAAATAAAAAGAAAGCAAATATAACATAAACTTATCGAGGTGGTTTTTGGCTTGTACACCTTGAAATCTTTCTTCTAGGAGAGTAAAGGTGATTCCTTTATAACTTTGAGTTTATAGTGAGAAAAAAAGGACACCTGGCTAATGATTTCTCTCCTCAGCTGTGTGTGTTACTGCACCACTTTTTCCATTTCATTTTTGTAAATAACCAAAACATCTTTTTTGATAGCTGGTTTGGGTTTTTTTTTTAAATTTGGTATTCTAATATTGATTGTGTGAACAAATGATGCTTTTTAAAAATGATTCATATATGAATCACCTCGAGATTAGCTGATGAGAATTTTGGTGATGTATCTTTTATGTGAGGCAGACCTGGCCCATAGATCTTTGCAATTACAATTCTTGGGCTACTTTTATGTCATTTTTGAGTAATTGTGAATTCAGGAATCTGTTGTAGAAATGACAGAAATATCAAAAGACTCCCGTTCGTATTTTTGTCTCAAAATTCTGAGAATAATTTAAAAGGCCACTTAATTTGAGATGAATGAGGCGCTTGATGATGTGGAATAATCTCTTCTTACTAACAGTGTCTCAAATAAAACTCTCCAAGAAAAGTAGTAAGTATAAAACAAGTCTTGCAGATGTGTTTGTGAGCAGCTTTTTAGTGAAACACTTGTCTGATGTGGTAAGTGGCCCAAACAACCAAGTTGCATCCAAGTTCCTAAACGGAGTAGAATTTATTGGTTGTGTACATTCTTTAAACTGAAGTTTATTTGATTTTTTTTTTCTTTTCCCACCCATGATCTCTCCTAGTTTCTTGTTTGAGTAGAGAAACAAGAAGGCAGCTCTCTGTGTTTATAGTGTACTGTTCTATAGGAGATCCCAGTTTACCGGGTGAGAAGAGCTGAAAAGAACTTCGTAGGAATGACTTACACTTTCCCATGCTGGGCCTCAGAAAGCTCACCTGTTTTCAACTTTTACAGGTAACTGGAGCCCTTCTCCAGACAGGCAAGGTAAACAAATGTATATTCTTTCAGGCAGTATATGAAAGACAAGCTTTGTTTATGTCTGCCCAGTCAGTAGAGCTCACATCATGCTTTAAGGTGCTTCAGTAATTAGAAAAATTGCTGACGGACAAAACTGGAAAATAAATGACATGGGCTCATTGTTGTTACTACATTTAAAGCTTTTACCTTCATCTTAACGAGCTGCCAGTTCCACTCAGGCTTAACTGTGTCTTGCTTACCTCCAGAGCAGAGCCAGTTCCTTGTGGTAGGAAAAGATGGGGCTTGTTACTGCTGGAAATAAGGATCAAGCTAACTTTTCCTTGGTTTTATGAAGAGCTGGTAATTAGTTACTCTCTCCTGTAGGAAGGTGAGCTTCATGGTGGCTCTCAGTCTTGGGAAACTGGATCGCTGGTAGTTAGAAGAATGTTGTCATCATAAAAGTTGCTGTTGCTTTTCCCAGTTGTTGCAATCCCTGGCGACTGAAGCAGATATCGTCTGTCCTGCTTTTAGTCGCATGGTTTTCCCAGACTTTGCTAATATTCATTCATGGACGCCGTGTGTAGTGACATTGTCTCTTGGAATAGTATCTACATTATTGCAAGTGTTGTCTTGCCTGTTTATCCCACATTGCCCTTAAGCTTTATTTACGTGAGAGTTTTGAATTATTGGCTGGGACTGGAACTCTGCCTGAAAACACTTCACTTATAATGCAGCAGAAGCGGTTGGTTTGTGGCTTCTCTTTGATACAATGTTTTCATTAAGTAAAAACACAGAGAAGGGTATTCTCAGAAGATGTTAGTGTGCTTGTTTTGGACCGAGCCCTTTTCCCCAGTGAATCAATCATTGCACAACTGGGCATGACTGGCGTTCCCTGATTGAGAGGCAGAAGCTCCAGCTTGCAGATCAAAGTGGAGCAACCGATCGGAATTTGGGTGTCCCAGCAAAACCAGGCAGTGGAAGCTTGTGGGTGGCCTCAGTGCTAGGTAGGTTTTACAGCTGTAAATCTTTAACAGTGGATACTTGGGAAGAAAAACCTGAGTGCAGTTTGTATTGCTTCTGGGAGAACTGCTAAAACTGAGCACAGATACATTTATGAAAAATTAAACACCTCACAAACTCCTAGAAGCTTTAAAACTCATAAGGGAAATGCTAATGGATTAGAAGTTTGTGACTTTTTGAGCAAAGCATAACTTCAAGATCCCAAAGCTTGTATGTATCTATATAATAGGTAAAACTTTCAGTATTTAAACTGCACAGGTATTCTTTGGAAGTACGTAGAAATGGTGTTCAGATTCAGTTTACAAATACTCACCCACTTCCCCCCACCCACAAAAAATAACCCCACCAAACAGCCTGCTTGTGAAATAAAGCAAATGGGCAGACTAGAGAAGTTTTAGTCATCTTTTTTTAAAATAAGTGATTGTGTGACAGCATTTGGAAACTAAGTAGTCACTGAAGTTTTGAAAACAGACTCCTGATGAAAGGGAAGAGGAAACCCTGTGTTTGGACTTCTAAGGAAAACACTGGTGTGTGCCTTATTGGCAAGGATTTCTTCAGGCTCTGCTTTCGTTTATGTGTGGAGTTACACATGACACGTATCAGTCTGTATATTTCTTCTTTCCAATTTAATTCTGCCCTTAATTTCCCAAATAAATCAATTTCATTCTGCATTGTGAGCAAATGCTGCTGTCGCTATATACAACCAGCATGCTTTGTGTCCCAGAAGTTGTATTCTCATTCCCTTGTTCTGTGATGTTTGTATCTCTGTAGAAAACTGCTTGTGGTGGGAGGAACAAGGTTTAGGTGCTGAGCATTCACTCCTCTGCCTTTGTTTCTCCTAGGTTCAGGTGTCCTTCACCCATGATCCTTGAGGACAGGAGAGCTCTCTATTCCAAGGAGACTTTAAAGCTAAGCAGAGACCAAAAACAGGAAGGACGGAGCGGTCACGTAGCTCCTACACTCAGGGAGGATAGCTGAGAGAGACAACCGTATGTTGTGTTTCTTGCTGTTGTTGCAGAGGGCACAGCAGCTGAGGGGGGCTGGCCAGAGGAACTGGTCCTCAGTATGTGACCATTTGGATGGGGATTTGGCCCAAGAATAGTGATATTTACTTGGATTATGGACTTTCTGTTGTCCCAGCCTGCATGTTAAGTGATGAGCAGGCGTGGTCTCCTTTTGCTGTAGCAGATTTAAGTTTGTGGGTTTTCTTTTAATACAAGAATAATGGGAAAATCTCCTGTGGGTTGTCAGAATGTTGCTGACAAAAACATTGAGTGTATGAAGTTCTGTGTTTCTTTTCCAAAATAATGACCTTTGATATTAAGACATGTCCGTGAGATGGTACAGCTTTGGTTTCAGCAGATATTTTGGAGAGGGAAATAAAGCAATACTACATTTCCTTAGTAATTCCTTAGCAATTCTTACGTCTTCATTAATTTTCTTTTTATTATTATTATTTTCCCCCTCTTCATCATAAGCCAAAATGTTTTGTCTGTGGAAATTTACATTGGTTTTGAAATGAGGTGGAACATTAGTATAATGAGACTGTATCATAATGAAAGTAGGCTTAATTAACCAGTTATTTAAAATAGTAATGACTTTTAGAGTCATGTTTATGCTGCAGCTGCAATTGATTTAATCTCGGAGAGAGCTGCCCTTGTTAGGAGCTTTCTGATTAATGTAGAATATTTCTGATTAATAGTTAAGGTCCTCTGCGATATGGAAAGGGAAAAACTGGTTTTCTTCCTTCTATATGTATATTAAAGAAACAAAAGAAAACCTTAGGATTCTAACCCAGCTGAAAAAACTTGTTCCTAAAGAGCCACAGAGATTGAAGCAGCTGATTTCCCACTTTAGGTGAGTGCACTTAGAGCGTCAGCATCTCCCAGTGAGTGTATGAAATCTCGCAGCACTGTTTGCTTGATGAGGATACTTTTAATTATTTATGACAGTCACTCTTGAAAATACTATCAAAATTTATGTAGTCTTGGATCAGACTACAGCATTATCTCTGCAAAAAGTGGGTAAACACAGTTCCATAAATCATGGCTATATTGATAATTTTGTACTGAGGAGACAACCTTCATGGTGAAATAGCTCAGAGTCTACAGTCTGAAGTGTGTAATAGAGGCTACACATAATAGAGCTGAAACCCCACATGTCTATAACATAATGTTAGAAGAAAAAAAGGCTGTTTTAGAGGATATTTCTTTTATTTTCAATTTCAGTCTCTCATCAGCTTCTGAAAAGCAGTGATTATAAAGCATAACACCTATGCTGTAAAAGGAGCTTCTGATAAACCACAGCAGCTTCTTGTTGGCCGCTGTCTGTCTCAGCAAGAGCTGAATGGCTTATTGATCATATTTCTTCCCCATATGCTTGCACATTTTTTTGGAGGTGAGGTAATTTTGGCTAGGTCCTTGTTTTGTGGATTTGGCCATTTAGATGGCTGTGGGGTGTCTTAAGGGCTTAAGTGTAATATCAGTGTGGGGGAAGATGGGAGATTTAAATCACCGTGATTATGCTGGTGTAATTCAGCCTAGTGGGTTCTTATTACATATAAAAAGCCTTTTTCCAGTAGTTTCATAAGAAGTAATTTGAGAGTACATTTAAAAAAACCAAACCAACAAAGCAAACCCTCCAAAAGCAAGACTGCTGTTCTAAAAGAAAAAGGGGTTATTTTGCAGTTACACTTGTAGATTGAAATGGGTTTCATTATCTTGACTTGAACTGCTCTGTGTAAACAAATAATTTGTGACTTCATCACCTCGATCCTGAAATAAATAACAAAAAGCAGTTGTTGTGGATGGAAAGGTCCATTCTGTGCTTCTGCATTCTGGGTTCTACTCAGTCTAATGATTTTTATCATGTACACAATTCTTGTCTGCAGTTGTCTGCAGCTCATTTGAATGAGGTGTAGTCGTAGGACAAGAGAAATGGGCTTCCTTACTGCTTTCAGTGATCCTGTCAGTAAAACAGTGATTCAGCAGTATTCTGTATTTAAAGCTGTTAGAACAATTCAGGAATCAGTTCTGCCTAGTAATACAGATAGCTGCTGTGTGGAGTTCTCCATGAGGAAATCATCCTGTGTCTTTTGTGGATCATTTATATTGCAAGGAGTCTTGTGACTCCATTTATTTTTAACTCTGTGGAGTGCTTGTTTACCTTTGCAAAGTGACAGTTTTAATGTCATCCTTTGTTAAACTTTCTTTTGAGGAAAGCAGTAGATGATGTAAGAAAAGCTGACTCATTGCTTTGCTTTACCAAATTAGAGTTTCAGGGATTTTTTTTGCACAGAATGTGAGTTTTCATTGAGTTGTACAAAAGTAGTTGAGCAAAACCACTGAAGTGTCTTCGGTGATTAATCAGATAGAGACTGCTGAACATACTGATTTTGTCTGAAGGAAAATTAAATTCAGTATTTCTAGAGTGACTTAGAGGAGCAGCAACAAAATTTTGTTTTATGATTGCTTCTCTATCTTTAAGCCTAATATGCTTTTTTAATATCTTGGTTATTGAATCCGTGGAATTGAATCTCTTGCCTGCATGGTGCATATTTTAATTCGAAGGTTTAAACCTTCTCAAATATAATTTCCTAACCAGATTGTGCCAGTTATATTTTCTTCTAGAAGAGAAGGTCATACCATCCTGCAGAAGTTGATTTAGTAGCTTAGGATCTTAATTTCAGAGGGTGAACTATTTGAGGAGCAATTTTTAATCTTCTGTGTATGCTGAAGTTTAAAAAAGACTCACTTGGGAGCCACGAGTGGAAAATACAGAAAGAACATGAAATCTAGGAATCTTCGTTGTATTCCAAAGGCAGCATTAATTGTTAGTGCATCTGAATTGTAGAGAATCATCTTGCTGAGTTCAGAAAGGCATTTTTGGCAGGCTGACTGGCAGGGTTGGATTGGAGCCCTGTGTTGAATGACTTGCCACAATTTACTGTATCGAAATGTATTTTATTGGAATTTAATTGGTTTTTCCTTCATGTCTGTTGGCAGTAAGAAATATATGAACTATAAGCATACTAATGCACTTCTGAACAACTGTATTGATTGTTAATTTTCTTTGTCTGTGGCGTAAAATCGTCCTCCACATGGGGAGGGGAAATAAGAATGAGCCATTGTCTGCTGCCTTGATGTGTAAAGACCTGCAAGACAGGCTAAAGATTTTTCTAGCTTAAAATTTAAGACCTGCCTTTGACTCTGGCTGGAAAAGCAATTAAATAGTCTGTGAGCTAAGTGTGAAAATTGAGTAATGGAGGAAAGAAGGGGTTTTAGTCAGTTTTTTAATGTTCTGCTATTGTTAAATCTGTTTAACATCAGTTACTGGCACTTTTTAGAGGGTGCCTCTGATCAAAGATTCAGTATGAGTATTTGTAAGACTGAGG
Organism: Eulacestoma nigropectus; assembly: GCA_013397775.1. NCBI lineage: Eukaryota > Metazoa > Chordata > Aves > Passeriformes > Eulacestoma > Eulacestoma nigropectus. The sequence goes on from VZTE01004515.1 coordinate 922,614, forward strand.
CCTAACAATGGAGGTGCTAGAACATCATCACATAAAGCCAGAGAAAATTAGAGTTGGCAGTCTTTAATTACTTTTTTTTAATATGAAAACTCTTTTGGGATGCTCGGGGACGGTTACACTGTAAAGAACAAAAATCCCCAGACGGCCCAGTTTAAAAGGTCTTGGAGGTCACCTCTAATGATGAGGCAATGATGTAATTGGTTTGCATTACATTATTCAAGTCATCATCTTTCCTCCACGCTAAAGCTTTTAGCCTGTGTGAAGAAATCACCGGTGAGAATTGGGCACTAGGTTCACTTTAGGCTGTGAACTGTCATTTCGTAAATGTGAAGCAGAATTCTGCATCCAAATTCTGTAATTCTGAAGCTGTTTGGTCTAATCAGAATTGAGGAAGCTGTCTGTGTCTGTTGTGGCTTTTTTGGACAAACTTTTTATCACTTTCCTGACTGAGCTAACCCAGCTGAAGGTTTAGAACGGGGTAAGAATCTGTCCAAGGGTAATCACAGCTGATATAGTTCATGTTCCTGACTGGCTTGTTTCTTTTGCAGATCCCTTGCAGTTGGCAGTAAATCTGGCTACAAATTCTTCTCTCTTTCTTCTGTGGATAAATTAGAGCAGATCTATGAATGCAGTGAGTATCTTTTTTTTTCCCTCTCTTTTTTAATCCCCTCAGTTGGCTTAATGTGGGAAGAATAAGAAACGTTTCATTTTTTCACAGGTTGTTTGAAATTGGCGTAAAAGGAACCTTAAGTGTAAATATCACACAAATACAAAACAGTGGTTCCTGGCAGGGTACAATTATAAATCAGTTCTGTATTTAAATTTAGCTGGTATAGTGTGAAATTTTGTAGTAGCTATGAGAACTCTGCTTTTCTAATTTTAAATCCATTAGCCAGGTTATATAGCAGCTGGGCATAAAAATTATAATGTGCTCATGTGAGAGTTTCTTTTGGGTCTTTATACTGGCTATTGGGGCATGGAAGCACTGATATGCTTTTATCAAATAAGTAAACGAAGACTTAATTGTATGTTTTTCTATCCTAATGTTTTCTGTTAGAAAGTTATTCTTAAACATGATAGCTGCAGGCTTGCTCATCCAAAAGGGTGAATAATTCAGATTCCCATAACTTCACAATACTGATCACAGTTTAATAGGATCTGAGATGAAATGGAGGGAGGCCTGGGGGAGAAGCGGTATCCCCTGTTCTGCCAGCAGCTCATAGACTTCCCTTTTTTGAGGTGCTAATAAGTCAACTATGAATGCTATGCATGCTTTCTCATAAACTCCCTGTGAGCAGGTGGTACCAATTGCTGTGATGTCAGCATTTATAGTGGGATCCCATGACAGAGTTATCCTCAGACTCCATTCCCAAAGTGACCTGACCCTGTGGCATCTTAAGTTTGGAAATGGGGTGTGATTCAGATCACCTATTACCTGGGATGACAGCCTGCTTCTGTACACAGTCAATGGAGAGAAGTAATTGTGAGGTTCAAATGAGGCACCTGTGGTCAGGTTAAATTGTGTTGCAGCTACATCTTCCTGTTTGAGTCATGGTCTGGTTGTACTGGTTAATAAGTGGCTTGGATTCCATTTTCTGCCGTGGAGTTTATGTACCTGACCTCTGCAGTATGTCAGGCACTTACAGTATCTGGCCTGGTATCACCAGGAGACTCAGTGAAGATGATTCCTGTTACACGAGACACTGAAAAATAACCTGAGAGGTCGGCTGCACTGTGCAGGACTGCATCTTCTGGGTAGTCCTCGAGAGAAAAAGTACAGATTGGATAAAGTGCCTTGTTCAACATCTTGCAATAACCTGATAAAGCAGCTGGAATTGGAATTTTGACCTACTGATTCCAGTCTTGTCTTCAAACGGTTCTGGGATGCTTGTGTTGACTTAAACCCTTTGGATATTTTAAGTTTTCTGAATGTTAAGTCCATGAAAGCTGAGCACAGAGTATAAGGTAACATTTAGTAGAATGTTTTGGGTTGGAAGGGACCTTAAAGATCAGCCAGTTCCAACCCCCTGCCATGGGCAGGGACACCTTCCACTATCCCAGGTTGCTCCAAGCCCCGTCCAGCCTGACCTTGGGCACTTGCAGGGATGGGGCAGCCACAGCTTCTCTGGGCAACCTGTGCCAGGGCCTCCCCACCCTCACAGTAAAGGATTTCTTCCATATACTTAACCTGAATTTCCCCCCTGTGAGTTTGAACCGATTACTCCTTGTCTTCTCACTATGGAAAATTGAATGGTTTGGCCTGTGAAAGCCAGACAGTCTTGGCTCAAAGCAGATCAAAATATTGAGAGGCCTTCATTTTCTTTGTATGAGTCAAATAATGTTCGGTCTTGGTCTTGCAAACCATGCCTGTTAAAACTTGATATGAGGGTGGAGGGCTTCCTGTGCGTTGGGTACCTCCTTTCCTCAAGGAAAGGTATCTTGAGGCCTCCCAAACACAGTGCCTCCCACTTCCCAATTTAGTTTAAGTGGGTCTAAAGACCTTTTGTGTTGAGTGAGCACTGTTAAAGATCCCTCCCTCTCTTCTGGAAGATTGATCTGCCAGCTCTTGTGTAGGTGTTTAAACTAAACTGCAGAATGTGCCTCAGCTGTCTTGCATTTGAGAGAAATACAAAAAAAGATGGGAGATTTGGCTGCTGCCATCACTGACTTCTCCTGTGACTGCAAATCTCCTGACTCCCTGTGCAGTTGATCCCACTGTAAAAACAAGCATTAGATTGGAGGGTGCTTTAAGGCTTAATGAATGCTTCTAACATGCTTCATGTTCTTGGATTAAAAATGGAATAAAGGCACAGCTGATCATAATCTAGCTGGCTCTAACCAGCTCTTGTCTATGATGCTGCATGCTTGTGTTTATGAAACTAATCTTGTTACGTGTTTGCTTGTTCTCCCCTTGCTGCTGATACTTAATTTGTTTTGCAGTTCTTTTTGTTATTACTCTGTTTTGAATCTGAGTTTCTGGCAATGCTGAATTGTGTAATGTAAAGGAGATAATACTATCAGAAAAAAACCCGTGAGTAACAGCATTGCTATAGGGCTTTAGTGCTGCTAAACATGATTAATTCAGGTCAGCTGAATGTAGGATGGGCAGTATAGCCTGGTACTCTCTTGAGTAGTTGCTGTTGGGAAGCATAAATTACTTGGCAGCTGTGAAGAGATTTTATCTCTTCTTCCTGTTAAAGGAAGACAAAGGAGCAGAGCTGCATCCTGTATCTTAAAAGTGAATTTAATTAAATGCCTATCACAAAGCCTTTCTCTAAAGGTAACCGTCTGTATTATAGTCTTTTTATGGTGAGACTGAATGATTATCAATACCTTTGAGGCATTTTGCTTATTGAAAATTTTTTCTTCTGTCTGGTTGCTTAGTTGTTGATAGTGCTCTTCCCTGTGTGCCTTCCCTGCTGCCCACCCTTCCCATCAGTGCAGCATAGGACAGCACTTTTTCCATATGAATCCCTGCTGCTGTTACTCTTCTGAAATACCAGTTCTCCTGCCTGCCTGAGAGGCTGACAAGTCCCAGAAGCTGTGTCTGAACACTTATCCCTGGATGGGGAAAGAAGCTGTGCTCACCCTGGAGCAGGGAACAGTCAGACTGGGGGTTTTGGGTCTCTGTGTGCTGGTCTTCTGACTCTTGTAAAAGCGTGTAATCATTTTGAAGGACTCCAGGCTTAGATGGAAAGCTGATAACCCATCCTGTAAAACATTTGAGAGTCTTTTATGTAACTACTCTGATTAAAGAATGCGGACCTCTGCATTTCAACGTCTCTGCATACATTTATTGAAGCAGATTTTTGCATTTCTTTTTCATGTGTTTTGTGTAGTATCAGGAAAATGGAGAACAATTCCTTGAACACAAAGTAATTACTAAAATGGATTATCCCTGTTGCTTGAGAAAATTGAATTTTCAGAGCCTCTGTGAGCTGTTATGTCTTCTCTGGAAAATAACCGTATTAAATAGAAGATGTAGATAAAAGTCAATTATGTTGCATGGAGTACTGAAAATGCATAGTGTAAACCTGCTCCTTTTTCATAAGTAGGCAGTTTCTCTCACAAAAAAGTAGAACATTAAATATTTTGTGTTCGTTTTCTTGAAATAAGCTTCCCAGAAAAAGCACTTTGAAAGCAGACACGTCCCACACTGACGGCTGTGTCATATATTGAGAATGTTGAACAGAACTTTTTCGTGGAATTTCTGTCGCTGCTGATGGGAACAGTGCAAATTAATTACTTAATGTTTCTCTTGGCCAAAACAGAAGCCTTCAGAAACAAGCTCTTTTGGATTGTTTTGGTTTGGTTTTTTTTTTCCTGGCAGTTTTATGGTTTGGAATGTGTTAAGCATTGAGCTAATCCAGAAGCTGACTCCTTAAAAATTTGTTTTGATGGATCAAGGCCAAAGGCTCGAGTCACTTGTCTTGATTAGGTTCTGTAATGAAAGGGCAGGTGTAGCCAGTGGCAGTGAAAGAGCTGCAGAGCATGGTAAAACTCTCCTGCTTCTTTCTTCCTGCCCTGAGAACTGTGTCCACTGTGTCCCTGGGGCTTTTGGAGAGGAGCTTCAGGGGATGGGAGAGGGGGAGGCACAGATGCCGGGATAACGTGTGGTGGGACTTGGCCTCCTGCCAGCTTGGTCCAGTGCTGTGCTATGATCAAATGCTCTGGAAGTGCTTCTTTGCCAGAGATCCTGGACTCTGCTCCCTCCTGCTGTCTTCCTCACGCAGGGATTTGTGTTCCTCCTTTGCTTTCGGTGCTCCCATAGTAGAACACTTGGCAAATCTGATGTTTTATGACTCTTCATGAATGCTGGGCATCAGTGATTGCTGCACAAATTGGTCTTAGGGCCTGTCAGGTAAAAGATGGTATGTGTGGAAATGCTAATTGGTGGCTGCAGCGGTCTTGTGGCAAATTAGTTTTACCAGCTTCTCTGAGTCCTGTAACCTTTCTTTCTTCACCAAGAGGTACATGGAAATGCCAGGGGTTTGGGTCGTCAGAAACCCTTGCATGCTTTAAAAACAAAACAAAACCCAAACACACAAACAAAAAAAAAGCCCAAGAAACGTTTGCTTTCCTAGATTTCTGCAGAGATAAAAAGAAGATTGCAAAATTCTGGAATTTGACAGTTTTCTGGGTTTCGTAGCTTTGGGATTTTTTACTGTTGGATTCTGGGCATGGGGGAGTAGACACTGTTCTGAAACGTAAACTTGTGTGACACCTTGGGGAGGGGGGAGGAAATCTTTGGAAATCAGCACTCACTGTGTAGATTTTCTGCTTTAAAAGCCTGTCCCGTGTCCCACCTTGACTCTGAGCTGTTGTGGCAGGATGTTTGTGGTGTTAGACTGTATTTTTACATAGACTGAATCTATGATTCTGTGATTTTCTTAGACAGTATTTCCTGTTGATGTGCATCATTCTTCTTCCCTGAAATCTCCCTCTGTATTTTTCCCTCGTTCCTGTGATTCCTCAGCTGACACAGAAGATGTGTGCATTGTGGAGAGGCTCTTCTCCAGTAGTCTGGTGGCCATAGTTAGCCTTAAAGCTCCACGCAAGCTGAAAGTTTGTCACTTTAAGAAGGGGACAGAGATTTGCAACTACAGTTACTCCAACACCATCTTGGCTGTCAAACTCAACAGGCAGGTGAGTAGTGATTTTGCCTAAGTGGAAACGTGGGAAAGGGGTTGTGGATCTTACTCTGGCACTTCCTCTGCTGATTGATGTCTCTTCCTTTGGTGACATAATTGCTATTTGAAATTTACTTGTACTTTTCCAACTATGGCTTCTGTATGGCATCTCAGTACTTGTATTTGTTGAAGTATTTTTGGTTCTGTGTTTATGTATTTACTTAGGAAAATGCCCTGAGTAAGCTTTGAGTAGGAGGTTGGACTAGAGACCTCCTGAGGTCCCTCCCAGTGTGAATCATCCTTTCATCCTAAATGTGGAAGTATGTGAGACTGACAATTCCTCTTCAGGCCAAAATTTAGTTATCTATTATATTCTTATGTTTTTAAATACTGTTTGCTGAATTATTTTCAAAAAATAAAATAAAAGAAGTCACTCAACTGGTGAATTTTTTGAGTTAAGTACCTGGAAGTATAGTTCACTGTATTACTAAATCATTGGTAGGCTCTTCAGCAGATACAGACTTCTCTGTCTTTAGCCAGTTCATTCAAACTAGAGAGAATGGCATCTGAAGGAGAAAATCGTAATGTCTGTCTTCGCCCTCAAAAACTGAATGTGGGAGGAGGGGTTTCCTGTTTAAAGTCATGAGAGAAACAGTGGCTAATTTGATTTCTGGCACAGGGAGTTAGTGTTAAATGAGTAATGTCTAGTTAGTCATCCAAATGTAGTCTACAAAGTGTAAATGAGATGGTGAAGAACTTAATAAGAGTTTAAAAAAAAAAGCCATTCACAAGTGATTATGGATAAGTAATAGGCTTTATGAATGGTTAAAAAGTTTGTCTGTTTTCTCTATTTAGCAAAAGCAGAAAGAAATTTCCATTATTTCCACATGTAAATTGGTACAGAATAAGAATTAGGTGAAGGTTTCTGGCTTGCTGACTTAAACTACTAATGGGAATCACTTCAGTTTGCACTGGTGAGATTGAGGGAAGTGGGGTGCATTGGTCAGTTCAAGTGACCACCCAAAGTGTTTGTGTCAAGAACTGGATCTTGTGTATCTTCTGTCAGACTCTTATTTCTCCTCATCAGGTGGTATGACCTCTTCTCTATTGGAAGGTACCTGCTGCATTTTTTGACAGAATTTTTTTAGGATTGATAAATCCATATGAACTCCATTTCCATGTCAGCATTTTGTCCTCTTTCCTTTTCTAGAGGCTGATAGTATGTCTGGAAGAGTCTCTTTATATACACAACATACGAGATATGAAGGTATTACATACAATCAGGGAGACACCTCCCAATCCTGCAGGTAAATATGATGGTAGAATCAGCATAACTCTGAAAAGTGCTTTCTGTGTCAGTGTATGAGGTTCCCTACAGGGAACTGTTGTGTTGTTAAATTCTGCTTTCAAATAAAATAACAAACATGAGTGTTGTCTGAAAGCCTGCGTGTTTGATCCAGCTGAGAACAAGTAGCAGACTCTGCCTTACACTGCATCTTCCCAGTATTTTGGTGTCCTGGAGTGGATGTGTTGATGAAATGTTAGAAAAAAAACCAAGAGAGATAAAAACTGGATTTTGACAGCACTTGGTATAGTTAAAGACTTTGCCAGGTTAATGCTTTAGGAATCATGGCAGACATGGGAAGTTCTACTGTTTAATCAGTTATTGTAACTCTCTTGGTATTCTTCCTTTTCTGTTTTATGTTAAACTTACGCTAAATAGTTGAATATATTGCAGGTTGACTCTGTGATTACTCATCTTTGGTTCTATTTCTGTTGATGATTTGAGTTATTTTTGTGACACTCAAGCACAGAATCAGAAAGTTTTACTGCATAGGTCTTGGAATTTGCCTGTTTCTAATTCTGTTTCTGCATCCTTTCTAGGGTTGTGTGCTTTATCAATAAACAATGATAACTGCTACCTGGCCTATCCAGGAAGTGCAACTATTGGAGAAGTACAAGTCTTTGACACCATCAATCTGGTAAGAATCTTTGAATGCTGTTTCCACCTCTAAAGATGCAGATTTTGAAAATTACTTAACTTGCTCAGAGAGGAATTACTGGACACTTAAGTTTCTGTGCATCAGTTTGCATCATCTCTTGCTTCACAGAATGTCAGCAAAGAAAATACAACTGCTAATACTAGATTTGATGAGTAGAATTGGGCATATGGGTGGAACCAAGTAATTTCTATTTGAATTGTCTTCCTGCTGCTTGTACTCTCTATGCATATGCTTCAGTGATAATTTTATGCACTTAGCAGTTACTGAAAAAATATTGAAGCTGTTGTCCATAAAGTAAGACCCATATTTGCCTTGAATGTGCTTAAATATGCAGTCTCAAGCTGCACATATGTAGCTTTTAACCTGTACTGTTCTAAGGTTCTATTTTATTGATTCACTGCAGAGAGCTGCCAATATGATCCCAGCTCATGATAGTCCCTTGGCTGCTTTGGCATTTGATGCAAGTGGTACTAAACTTGCTACGGCCTCAGAAAAGGTAAGGGAGCTTTTGATTGCCTTGCCAGCAGTGATAAAAATCAGATTTGTCGTTAAGTATTTAAGTGTGTACAGTTCCATGTGCAAGTGCCAGAAAAGAAGGCTTACGGTTACAACGGGAAATCTAAGTTAAGATCTGTTAATGATATTTGACACAATTTCCATGCTGTGAAATGTTGGATAATAAGGTTATTTAAGTAAAACATTTAAATCTGGTTGTAATTAGGGCAGTCCTCTGAGTGTTTCTCCCTTTAGTGCAGGATACTTATTAGAAATCAGTTGTCTTGTTTTGATGCTGTCTTCCTAATGAAAACGAGACAGTTAAAATCCAAATGGAGAGAAGTGCCTCGCTAGTCTTTGGCATGTGATGACAAATTGTTCATGTAATGTGGATAAATTAGAGAGTCTGAAGCCTCTGCTCTTTGAGTAATAAGCTTAGACTATAAAGGTATAACTGATTGCATCTGATAAAGGCACAAAGACATCCAAGTGACTGCACTCGTGGTACTTGTCTAGTGTAGTCGTTTTCATGATCAAATATGGTAAGAAGGGCTGGTTTTGATGCACAGCTTGTTCTCTACATTAGTAGCTCCCACCTCTTGTTTCTGTACTCTTCAAACACATCCTACAAACAAGCTCCATAAATACTTCATGTAGTATCTGGGGTGCATCACAGCAATGAGTTACCAGCAAAGTGGTTTGCTGCTTCTAGTTGTACTCTGCTCGCTAGAGCTAATACACAATGAATGAACTTGAAATGAAAAATGTTTTGGTTTTTTTTTTTTTTTTCCTGTACAGGGGACAGTAATAAGAGTGTTTTCCATTCCAGAGGGACAGAAACTCTTTGAATTCCGAAGGGGAGTGAAGAGGTAAAGTTCAGCTGGGTTAATTACCTGATGCTCATTCCTTATGGTTGATTTCCAGTGTGTTCAGCAATTGAGCTGGCATCCTGATTTTTTGCTTGTTTTCATCTTCATTCATCCCTGCATGTATGCTTATAACAGTTTCAGCTTGAATGTTTTCCAATTTCATTCCTTTGGACTTGACTATTCTACAAATCAATCCTGTCAGAATTGTACTCCCTCTTGCCCTTTAAAAATTTATTGGCGAGGGAACTTGTTTAAAGTGGGTCACCTTTTGTAGGATATATTGTATTCTTAGGGCAATTGGAGGCAGTGCATCTAATATTCTCACTCTCTTCTAAATCCTTCTAATGCTGTGGCCATAGAATAGCCATTGTGAAATGGTGTTGTGGTTTGTGGTAACAGTAACTCTGTAGTTCTACTCTCCTTTATACAGGGGTAAGACTGAGTTCAGAGTGTTACTAATTGATCCCATATCTGGTAAACATCAGAGCTGAACATCATTAATCTTATGCTTGAATAGCCTCAAGAAATTATCAGAGAATTCAGAATGCTTATTATTGAAAGCTTTTTTTTTCTTATTTGCAAAGTAGTGGTGACTTTAGAAATCTGCTTAATTAAGCCAAATACTTTGACTTCATTGTTTTCCTTCTCTTTTTTCTTTTTTTCCCAGGTGTGTGAGCATCTGTTCGTTGGCTTTCAGCATGGATGGCATGTTTCTGTCTGCATCCAGTAACACGGAGACGGTGCATATCTTCAAACTTGAGACTGTGAAAGAAAAGTAGGTTTCAAAGGTGCCTTAGATTTTTCAAGGAAAAAGCTTAAAAGTTGACTGTACTCAAGAGGATGAGTTCTCCAAAGTGTGGACAGACTTCCTTTGAACACTTCTATAAAGTAAGGGGCATAAGAAGTCACTTATGAATCAGCAGCTGCAGCTGAGCTGTGTACTGTTCTCCCACTGAGTAGAAAAGGTGTTTTTCTGCCAAAGAGAGCTTGGCCATCTTTCACAGAGGAATGTGGAGTTTTAACATTTTCAGTTACGTTTGTTTCACCTCCTCTGACATCCATATGGGAAGAGCTATCTCAGCAATGCCTTCTAGCTGCATATAGGGGGCTTTAAAAGGCACCAAGTTGTAAAATGTTCCTATTTATGATTTGAGAGGACAGTCTTAATTACATTTCAGTGGAAGTTATTGGAAACAATGGTTTGCTTAGTGATAAACAGATTAATAAAATCCTGAAGCGTGGTGCTTTCCAGTAGATACTGCTCTTGTATAATGAATGTTATAAAATGCAGTCTTAGATGCAGAAGTATCAGTTTACAATCAAACATGCTTAAATAACAGGCTGGGGGTATTGGAGGACACATTTTGTCCTGTAGCACAAGTGAAGCGTGTTAGAATTCTCAAGGGTGTTAGTTATTTCTGAAGAGAAACAGCTGCTTAATATCTTTAAAAATAAAATGTTTTCAGGTGTTTACACACTTTTCTCTCTAAGGTGAAGGAAAAGTCAGTCGCTTTTCTCTTCTGACTTGTAGACCTCAGGAAGAGCCTACAACCTGGACAGGTTACTTTGGAAAAGTGCTGATGGCCTCAACGAGCTACCTGCCCTCTCAAGTAACAGAGATGTTCAACCAGGGTAGAGCCTTTGCTACAGTCCGTCTGCCCTTCTGTGGGCACAAAAACATCTGTGCACTTGCCACGTGAGTACAGAAACGGAGCCTGCGCTCCCCGCCCTGCTGGGTTGTTTGGGCTCTGGAGAGGCTGCCACTAAAACACAACTTCATCTGCAGCAGAGCAATGGGTCACCTGTGATCATTCCAGTTTAAGAGCAACGTGTCAGAGCTAACACCTCACAGTCCTGTGAGAGAAGGAGGAAAGGGCATAATATTTGGATAGGAATAGCCCATTTCTAAGTGTTGTTTAAAGATGTCTTCTAAAGATGTGTTTTAATTTTGAAACAAGAATATTGAGAACAGACCCGTGGGCTTTTATGGCATTTGCTTCCATTAGTGCTATGGGGAATGATGCTGTATGTTGTTAGTGGATTGCAAAATGAGGCAATCCAGCCTAACCATTAAAGAAGTCTTTGAAAGCAAGTTCATGTAATTCTTGTCTCTAAAACAGCGTAGCATTCATTAAAGTTAATTTTGAGGACTAAATCTAATCTTTTATTCTGTCTTCCTCAAAGGCAGGTCCCATTTGGCACAGCTACCAAAGCAATAAGATGAGCAGTAGTAAACTTATTTTGTGGGGGTTTTATAGTTTTTATGCTAAATTGACTTCATGTCTGTACTCTCACTCCTCTGATCTCAAAGCACCCTTTAAGCAATAATTAAGCTTTGTAACATTTCTCAAATAAGTAAATCCTTCCCGTTAGAATATTTGTCTCTGGAGTTGCACAAAGCTTGATAACAGGATGGTAACTTCTGAATCTGTTTTACTGAGTTATATGTAATTGCTTGATTCCTGTGGCATCCTGTTAGCCCCAAAATGTGGTTATGCTGTAATTTTTTTACACACAGTGCTTTTCTGGGTGCTCTAACTATTAACAGCTTTCCCTGTGTAGGAGCAAAAGTGTGGAAAATAATGCCTTAAAGTCATAGAATCATTTAGGTTGGAAAAACCCTCTAAGATCGAGTCCAACCATTAAATCTTGGGAAGGGAAGAGAGTGTGTATGTTCTTTAATAATCTGTTCTTTAATAATCTGTTTTTTAATAACCTCTCCTCTAAACCTTTCTAGAATCCAGAAGATCCCTCGTTTGCTGGTGGGAGCTGCTGATGGGTATCTCTACATGTACAACCTAGACCCCCAAGAAGGAGGCGAGTGCACACTAATGAAGCAGCACAAGTAAGTCCACATTAGCTGAGAACTGTTGTGTTCTATTTCTTCTCAAAATCCAGTTTGTTCTCAAACTTAGTTCTGTTCTGGAAAAGTCTAACTTAGAACAGCTCATTTCTTCAAACTAATCTTTTTCCAGACCTTTGACATGAATGAGTAACTTCAGAATCCCCCTGAGCCTTCCTTCCAGGTATCCACTACACCAAGCACCGCTTTCCCAGCAGAAACTTAACCCTGTCCCAGTGCAGGGAAGGATCAATCGCTGTTCTCTCTGTGCTCCTGTTTCCTCTTGGCATTTTGAGTTGAGTTACTTAAACAAGAATTTGAAACGAGTGACACCGTCCTCTTCATCAATAAATGAAGTGGTTACAAACATGAGAAAGATCTTACTCTGACTGCACAGAGGGGAGACTGGCCTATGAAATTATCCCTGTTCTCTCTCTGCTGGTGTCCTTATTAAACTTCCTTGCATATGGGCCAGGCAGCTGATGTTCTGTAATAGTACTGTAGAGCACTTACAGAAATAGGACAATGCACTGTTTTCCAGTAAGGGTTGGCAGGAAAAGCTGGGGTGATACAGTCAAATTACTTGATCAATCATAGAATTAAAGATAATAACTCGTGATGATAATTCAGGTTTGCAGCTTTGGTCAACCTACAATTATGGTCAAAAATCATACATTTATCTGAACATTTGAAGGCATGACCTCTTGTTAGAGATGAAGGGAAGCCTCATGGAGGGAAGCTTTTACCAAGTTGTTGATCTTTGAAATGCTCTAATACTTTCTCTCGAGGGTTTTCTAGTATCTATGTATGAAGCAACCACCTCTGTTGCGGACAGAGCTCAAGACAATCTACAATATTGCTGATTGGAATGGGTTTTTTTAATTGTGCAGTCTTGTTTTGAGTCTTCTTTTCCTACTATGAGCTACTAGGATTTAGATCCTGATGCTGTGTCAGAAGCAAACATGCTGCTGCTGAGTCTTCAGAGAAATACCAAGTTTTGTCAGGTGCCTTCTTGCCAGGCCTCTGGAATGGAGGGACCAAGTTCCTCCTGTTGCATTTCTCTATACATTATTCTTGCACATCAGATGAAATATTTTCCTGTAGCTGCCAGCTCAAGCTCAACCCTTGACTGTCCTAAGTAGTTGGTTGGAGTGGCTTGTGCTGTCCTCTCCAGAATCCAGGCAGGTCACCTCTCCAGCTAACCCCTCTCTCCCTGGCAGGCTCGATGGCAGCATGGAGCCCGCCAACGAAATTCTGGAGTCTGCATCCCACGACCGGCCGCTGGTAGCGCAGACATACAGTGCCGCTGTGACTAAAGGTACATATGTGCCTTCCTCACCCACCAGGCATGGTAAGGAGAAGGCTGGGAATGGGGCAGGGAGCACCTCTGCCTGTTGCTTCCTTCTAGATGGCTGCGTGAGCTGGTCCACGTCCGCACCGAGCTTTGCGTAACCGCGCGTGCGAGGTGGAGCCTTGGTGAGCAGTAGGAAAAGAGCACTCGTGGTGTGCGGTAGCTTTCTGTAGATGGATCACTTGTCTTTGCTGCTTTCTCAGTAGAATTTTGTCTTGAGTTGTGGCTGATTGCTGTAGTGATAGTTTCAGTACTTGCCACATGGTTCTTGAGGCAGTTCCGCACCCAGACCTTGTGCAAAGCATCTGAATTATAGCCCTGCTCCCTTTTTTAAAATTTTATTTTCACGAAAGGTTGATAAATGCTGCAGTTGTTCCTTTATGGGCACAGTGACCTTTTAGCCTGATTCACTGCTCTGTTAAATCAAGAGGATGAGAACTTGGTTAATGCTGCAGCTCTCCAAGTCAGTGGAGCTTTTGCCACGTCGGGCACCCAGGTTAGTGCCTCGCTGGAAAGGGAGGACAGTCAGCACATATCATGTCTGTACTGCACTGCACCAGTGGAGACTGAAAACATCAGCCTGCCCAAAGCTCCAGTGTGCATTGCACACACACATAGGAGTTTAATTTTGGTGATGAACTGCTCTTGGCTTTGAAGAAGCAGAGTCATGAAACAGAGTCATGATAAAAACAAACATAGGGTGGCAGTGAAACTATTTCAAGTAATGCCTGGTACTTCAGCTCTACTCATTCACTCTGGATCCAAGCCTTATTTTGTTGCTGCTGATTCCCCAACTCGTTGTTCCTTTCTCTCCAGCCTATACAGATGACCTGGGTGCTGTGGGTGGAGCTTGCCTGGAAGACGAAACCAACTCGCTTAGATTGGACGAAGATAGTGAGCATCCCCCCATGATCCTTCGGACAGACTAAGCTTGGACCTGTGAACTCACTCCTGAAGCAGAGAACACTGGCTTGATGTTTCTTGAGGAATCTCGTGTTATGCTGCTATGAACTTTGACATGAGTTGGGAGAGAGGATGACAGACTCTTACAGTTTTAAGTCATAGCTGTAGTTCTAATTCTATACGATTGGAAAAATATATGGTTTTCAATTCAGTGGCTTTTAATCTTGCTTATCTATTTTAGCTGTGTTTATTTTTTTTGTTGCCAAAACCTGCTGTTTGTGCAGCCCTCGGAGCCTACTTAGCTTTGCATGCATTCATGTGCCAAGCAAGCATAGGAGGGGGAGAGAGAGAGAGAAGCCACTTTATAACAAACTCGAGTTTGTATTTTTTTTATATATGTATATAATATTTAGCCTATATAAGGAAGGAGTAGAGAAGTGGTTCTGGAAGCTGAGACTAGTTCTGCACTGACAAAGGTCCAAATGGTTTCCTGTGCATGGGCTTGCAGGCATACCTAGTGACTGACATGCAACCTTTCAAATGCAATGGCCTGTTTTTTTGGGTTCTCCCTTCCCTTTCCTGGACCATTTTGTTAATTAAAATTCCTTCTGAATGTTGTGTATTTGTGGGACTGTTCTGTTTGTTGGGATGGAAAACTGGAAGTGTTTCCCTGCCTAAGGATATAGAATATAGAAAGTGCCTTTACAGGGGAGGAAAGGAATTGCTGCAGGAAGAAAAGCTAGAATTGAGGGAAGGATTGTTAGAGAATCTTGTCTGTACACCTTTGGTACTTGGGTGTCTGTAGCCTGTAGTGGCTGATGAGCTTGTGGGTTTTTGAGAAAAGACTTGGAATGCACTTTCTTTCTTTCCTGTAGATTGTCCTGTTTTCTTGGCAGAGTAGCAATAACCTTTTTTTATACTTTTTTTAATTATCCAAAGCAAGGATTCTGTCAGGCTGGAGGGAAGTCCCTGTAGAGTTTGGCAGCCCCACTCTATAAACAGCCTTAAGGTTTCCTGCTGGAAGGCTCTCAATTCCTGCTTCTTCTCAGTCTGGGGCTGAGTGTACTGCTCTAATAGTGAAAGTTCTTGATTTTTTTTTTTTTCAGATACTGATGTAAATATAAATGATTTTAAAAATTTAATTTACTTCTGGGTTCTCTACTGCTGCATAACAATGCTTTTCTTTTCTTTCTGTTTTTTTTTTTTCCCCCCCATTTCCTCACTCATCAGAGTACCTCTTATGACACACTCAAGGACTGGTTGTTTCTCTGGCAGTTTTGGAATAAATCCTTAACTGCCCTGACACTGTGTAGGGCTTTCCAAGGCTGAGCAGTGCTGCAGACTATTTTTAGGGTTGTAATGT
Organism: Eulacestoma nigropectus; assembly: GCA_013397775.1. NCBI lineage: Eukaryota > Metazoa > Chordata > Aves > Passeriformes > Eulacestoma > Eulacestoma nigropectus. The sequence goes on from VZTE01004515.1 coordinate 938,070, forward strand.
GCCTTCTCTTAAGTCTTGGATAACAGTTATTGAGCAAGTGATCAGTGAAGTACTTGGTGAGTGTTACTTCCCTTTGCCAAAACGAGCCTGCTTTGCCTTCTGTGTAGCAATGTGGGTTGTTTCCTTTCCCTCTACTGACTGCTTGCGAAGAAGTAAATATAAAAAGAGGCAAGAAAATTGCAGATCTTGAGAGGAGGACAGAGGCTGAGTGTTCCAGCTATGTGTGGACTCCCTACCACAACTAGGCAGTGATGTTCTTTTAGGATTTGGTACCATGAACAAATCTTCTCTGGAGCATGAGCAGGCAGTGGGCTCTGTCCCCAAAGCCCTGTGTGGGCAGGTGAGCTTCCCCTGCCTCTACAAGTACAAAGAAGGTGGTAGCCGCTGCCAAGAGAGCTCTGTCAGGGAGGCTGCTGTGAGTCCATGTCAGTGGAAGGTGTTTGTGCACAAGTGTGTGTGGGAGAGAAGGGTTCAGGCTTGTTTATTCACTGCAAACCCTTGACTGTCCTAAGTAGTTGGTTGGAGTGGCTTGTGCTGTCCTCTCCAGAGCCCAGCACATTGACAGCAAACCCCTGAGTCATGCTGAAATCTCACTTAGTCTCTTGACTTGAAGGTCTGGCTGACAACTTAATTCCATGGTCTGCAGTTATTTATTTTATTTTCTGCTTTACTGCTCTCAGCTTTGCTGTGATGTTCCGAGCTGCAGAGTGAAATACAAGTCTCAAAGTGAATATAAGCTCAGTGAGCTTTGCTGGCAAACTGAACCACCCAGGAGATGTCTGCTCATTCCAGACTAAAGCTGGTTAACATTCCTGATAACATCCTTGGAGGCTTGGCCTAGACTCCACAAGCACAGTTAGCAGTAAACATGCACCAGCAACACAGGTCTGCTAAGCACACGAGTTTTAGAAGTCTTGAGTGTAACAAAGGCCATGTTATACCCTTAAGTGTAATTTCTAACTTTACTGTTAAAAACAGAACATTTCTCCTACTAATTTTATTCCCTTCTTAATTTTCATGCCTTATTTTCCACAGGTGAGTTGGAGATCCCATATTCACTGTACTTGTGTCTTCCATATGCTGTAGTGTGTTCCTGCTCCTGAGCCACACACTGTGGCTGTGCCCTGCTTGGTTCACTCTTAAATAGATGCTGAAAGCCAGTTAAAGTATCTTCTTGCTGTTGTAACTGGGAAAATCTTTTTATAGAGCAAAAATATCAATGTTCTGAGGTTAGTGGCCAGCTAGTAGGGTGGAGCAGGTTGGTTCTGGTCCCCCCCGGCTGTGTATTTAATAGTGGTGACAGTAGTTCGTCTTAAATTCGTTGCATGAGGATATAAACTTTTTCTCAGATAAAATACGACTGACGTAATTTCCCTGTGATGGCCTTAGGCCCTCAGTAACCACCCTGTTGTGGTATGCTACCAAAGTTAGAAGCCTTTCAGGCTGGGGCTTTATCCCAGTGACACAAAGATGTGTTTCTGTTGTTTTTTTTGTTTTTTTTTTCTTTAAACATAACCAGAAATGCTGTTTGCAGCTGCATCCTCACCTGAGTGTGGAGCATGTGATTGCACTGTTGTTCTCTGTGAATCAGGTGGTGTCTAAATATTTCTGTTCTGATGCTCTGACAGACCCAGGGTAAGCCAAGGAGGCTCTAGCCCTGTGCTGTGGCCATGAGCTCCTGGTCACAGGATATGGGAACACCTGTGCAGCCCCTCTCAGTTTAGACTGACCTTCCTTGGAAGGACAGTGTTTGTTCTGTACAGTGTGTCTCTCTCTCCATATGGGCTGCACTTCTTGATAGCTTTTAACTCGGTGGAGGGTTGAGGCAGAGAACCGAAACAACCAAAGCTGGGGAGGGGGGAACACTGAAAAACTTGGAATCCTAAACTCAGGTCTTAGCTTGCAGTGGGATCAGTTCCCAGTGAGTACCGTAGGGAAGGAGCTGTTTCTCTTGATGTGCAAATGGGCAGCAAGTGCAGGTCCTCGGCTGCAGTCTCGACATCTGTCTGTTTACTCTGTATTTCAAGTTCTGAGGCAGAAAGCTTTTATCTGCCCTGGTCTCTTCTTATGTCGCTGTTTCCAAAATACAAGTGATAGATATGAATCTAGCAGTTAAAAGGCAGGGCCTGGCAGAGGAGGAGGAGGAAGTAGAAAGCATCAAGAGGTTGGTAAAAGCTGTTTGTTCTGATGCCCTGTTGAACAAGACATTGGCACGAGTGCTCCCTCTGGGATCAGGTGTGTGCTTGTACCTTGCTGCTCTGGGCCCTGCACGGCGAGTTTCTTGGCTCTGTGTTTTGCAGAGGGTGGAGGTAGAGGTGGTGGCTTTTCAAGTCTGCCTGAATGCAGATAAATACCTGAGAAGACCTTTAATGCAGTGACAGGTGTCTGCACGGAGGAACCTCGGTCTGACCTGTGTGGAATAGTGAAAAGGGAGGAGTGAGCAGAGGAGCTGTGGGCTGGGTGAGCGGGTTAGTGCCGAGCACAACACTGTTACGTCCCATGCTGTGCTTTCTTGGCTACAACAATGGCATTAGCACCAACCAGCGTGCAGTAGGACAGTAGAATTTCTTTCCCTGTGGGTTGCTGAGCTATTCAGTATCCCACTGGCGTGTGCAGATGCTCTGCTGCTGTTTGCAGAGCGACAGGAGTCTTTGTCCAAAGTGTTGGTGGGGATTAATCACTGCAGAGGTTTGGGAAGTTTTATTCTGTGCTCCAGCTCTCCTGGCTAACAGTCAACTTTATTTAACCTGTTAATATCTGTGAGCAAGGCCCAAGTGTCTTCTCCACATGTGCAGAGCAGGCCTTTCTTTTCCTGGAATCTGCTTGCCTGTGAAAGGCTTGCAATGAAGAAAGCATGGCTCTGACTGTAAATACACCCTTTCAGATTCCAGTTGTACAACCAAAGGAATTCAGCAAATTCCTATTTTTCTAATCATGACATGCCTTCATTTTAATGCTCTTCCGACTGGCAAATCTCATCTTACACTGCTTTGAACATAACAGGCGAGAAGTCGTAATTCTGCCTTGCAAACAGCTGCCGTTGTGCTCGTTACAGGTGTCAGTGCTGTGGCTTTGGCCATGTGGCCGCAGGGACCCTGCATGTGTCCGACTCAGGAGTGGGGAGTTCTCCCCAAACCTGTAGCTCTGGGTTTCTGTGGGGCGTTGACTCAGCCCTAGGTCTACCTGGATCTATTTGCTCTTGCATTTGCTTCCTTACCTGGAGAAAACTCTGCATCCTGCAGTGCTCACTGACTGTTTGGTATCTGTGTCGATAAGTGGAAAAATCTGTCTAACATTCCACCTCACCAAGTGTCTGGCTCTCACTGCTAGCCCGTCGCTCTTTGTAATTTTATAACTGCCTAAGAAATTAAATCTGTGTTGTGATAAGTATTCTGTGTCTTCTTCCTTTTGTTTGCTACTTGGAGATGGGGCCGGATAAGATCAGGGTGACGCTACGTGGCCCAAACCAAAACAGCAGCAGTTCTGAGCCCTCGGTCTCAGATGTGCTTTGTAGCTGCTCTCGACCAGACACTGTCAGCTTGGGCTTTGCAGGGAGTGGGAAAGGACAAGCTGAGTTTTTCCTGGCACGTTTTGCTTGCAAATGTAATTTTCCCTCTTTTTCCTCCTTAAAGCCGCTCTTCCCAGGACTTGCATTTGTGTGTTTTTCTCCTGCTGCTCAGGTGAGTTCCGTAACTGCCTTTACTCCTTTTTTTCGTGGGCCGCATCTCAAGCAGGACTTTCATACCCAGCCTGCTCCCTGTGCTGTTGCTCCAGGCTTGTTGCTTCTCTCATTCAAGCCCTGGAGGAAGATGGGGAGCGAGCCCTTGCAGATGGGAGAGGAGGCATCTCCTGCTTCTGTCCTTCGTCCTGCAAAGCAGCGACAAGAGCTTTGATCAAGGTGGACAAGAGGAGCAAAAGCCTTTCTGCTCTTGCTAGCAGTGTTGAAGCATGCAAGGACGAGTTGAGGATGAGACTCTCCCTGTGCTCCTGCGTGGCTGTTTCATGGCGAGGCCTCGGCTGAGGAGCTGCAGGCGCCGCCTCCCCTGATCCAGCTCTGGAGGGCAATGCTGCCCTGTCGCTGCTGCTTTGTGCCTCCCTTTGCTCCAGGCAAAACAGGCTCTGTTAGCTCAGATGAGTGTCTCTAAACTGTTCTCTCGGCTGCTGGTGATGTTTCCCTGTCTCCTGCCTGGAGCAAACTGAAGATCTGAGGGAAGCTGCTGGTGGATGCAGGAAGTGGCAGTGACTTCCATCTGCCGTGGTGATGCCAACAACTCCTCTGTTCCTCTGTGTCCCAGGTGGATAGAGTCATCCAGACCCACTGATGCTTTGGGAGGTCCAACAGCCCCTCTGCTCCTGCTCTAGGGGATCAAAGCAGAATATTCTCCAGTAAGCATGGGAAAAATTGTGAACAGTGGGCCATGCCCAGCCCTGAAATAGGCAGTCGTGGTTGCCTTCAGATCTGCAGTTTCACATCTGTCTGCTGCTACTGAGTTTGGCCCACTGAGCGTGAATTTCCAGGGAAGGGACTGAGAAATCCCATCTCCAATTATTTATCTTATTACAAGGGTAAACATGGGCTCGTGCCTGTATTCCTTCCTGACGTGCTTTCTCTTGGTACTGAGTAGGCTTTTGGATTTAGCTGTGATGATCTGTGGTCGGGCCCTGAGACCCTTCACTACGCAGGACTTGAGTCCAAGGTGAAATAACTGAGCAGAAGCGCAATCCTGGTGTGAACAACCCCACTTGGGCTGTGGCTGAGCTGAACACACTGCTGGAAGCAGAGCAAAGAGTGAGGAACTGGGCAGAGCAGCTCACGCTGCCCCTGGCCTGGCTGGTTTGCACGGTGGGTGCAGCATCACTCATTTTGAGAGCCAGTGGGCAGAAAGGAGATGCTGAGGTGGTGCTGGGGGTCCAGCAGCCAGAGGTGAGCGCCAGCACCACTCTGATCCTGCCCAGGCTTGGGAGCAGCTTGTCCCTCTCTGCAGCACTCACTCTCAGCTGGTGCCTGAGCCCTCGCCTCTCCCGTGCCACATCCAACCCTCACAAGTCTCAGACAGGCCCTTGGCAGAGGCTTTTTTGGCTAATTAATGATGCACTGTGAGCTAACGAGGGCGTTGTGCCCAGCTTGCTGGAGCTGAGGACAGCTGGTGCTGGCTCCTTCAGCACTGGGTCATGTTTTGGGTTGGGGTTTTTAGCAGAGGGTTTTACCAAGTTACAGGTTATAATAAAGGATTTGGAGATTGCCGTGTCTGGGTAAGTCCATGAAGTAGGCTAGAGGATTTTGGCAGTGTTTTGGTATTTTGGATGCTGTTTTGCAGGGGCGAGGAAGGCTCTGGGAGAGAGACTCGTTTCTCCACAAGTGTAGTCCGGAGCTGGGGAGCACCAAGTGATGCAGAGGCACAGATCCACTTTTTCCGTGTGGTCAGAGCCACCTTGTCCACAGGGTGGGTAGAGAGTCACTTTTGGGTGCCAGGTGTGTACCTTCTCAGCATCTCCCTCGTCACTGCTGTCCCCTCCTCCCTGTTTGGGGCAGGCTGGTGACACTGGCACAGCCCTTCCGGGCATGTCAGCCACTGCTCCTCAGCAGCTCCAGATCAGGGCTGATAATTTATTTTATCTGTGGAGGGTAGGAAGAGGGATGGGCCTGTGGCTGGTGAAGGGAAGGCTGCTGGGGGCCAGCAGTGGGGGGCTGTGCTCTGCTGTTGCGCAGCTGCTGGATGGAGGTGCAGGGCCCTGGGGCCACAGAGTGTCCCTGTCCCTTCCCCAGGAGCATCCCAGCCTTCTGTCCCCAGAGCATCCCTGTTCTTTCTTCCCTTCCCTGGGACAATCCCAATCTTCTTTTCCTGGAACACCCATGTTCTTTCCTTCCTCTCCTGGGAGCATCCCAGCCTTTTCTCCTCCAGAGTATCCCTGCATGTTCCCTAGCAGCATCCCAGTCTTTTTCCTCCCATAACCTCCCTGCTCTTTTGCTGGCAGCATCCCAGCCTTTTCCCCTTGGTGCATCCATGCTCCTTCCCTTGTTTACTCCCATAACATCCCTCATCCACTTCTTCAGCAGCTCTCTGCAGCACCTTCCGTGCGTGCTGAGGGCATCTGCCTTGCAGTTGTGCTCCTTGACCTAGAGCAGAACATGAGGGGGGGTGGAAATACTGGTCTGTGTTTGCCTTCACCCAGCCCCTGAGCCAAAAAACGGCCGGGGGAGGCAGAGGGTGCTTGGCTGCTGTGTGTGCCACAAGCTCCTGCCTGGAGCTTGATCCAGGGATGTGGGGATGTGCTGGGATGAGGGGACTGTGGTGGGGCCAGAGCAGAGTGGGTCTGGCTTTAGCTGTGTGGCTGTGCCGCTGCTCTGCTGTGTTTTCCTGAGCAGATAATGCTGCAGCTTTTGGACTTGGGCCCAAAAATTGAGTTCTGGCAGGGGAGGGCAAAGCTCTGGGCTTCACCTGGCCCCACAACCTCTGCTGTTGGCTGAAGGCTGGAGCAGGGCTGGTGTGAAGGGGAATACAGACCCCGGGCTGTGCCCCCTCCCTCTGCACCATCAGGGCACAGGGGTCTCTGCTCCAGGTGTCCCCTGAGGACCCCCCTGCTCTCTATGGGCACCAAGCACAGTGAAATCATGCAGAGCATCTCTCCTCTCCTCACCCGAAATCAATTTTGGAAATGAAAGCCGGGAGATAGAGCCAGGGACGTTATCTCACCCCTTTTTAACATTTCAGATGGGAAACAGCCTTTCATCTCTCCCAAGGTGAAAGGCAATTTGCATTTCAAGAGGTCAGGACGAAGCTTTTTCTCTTTACCATCCGAAATTCGTTATTAAAAGTCTATTTGGAAACAAAACAACACATGCACGGGAAGATGGCCCCTGCAGGCTCAAATTAACTGCTCCTGTCATCCCTGATTTCCCTGGCTGCTGCTGGAGGACGCGGGATCGAGGAGGAGGAACGGGCACTGCTGGAGATGTGAGTGGAGCAAACCTGCGAGCTCCTCTGTATGGCTGGAGCTGCTCCGGGGCTTGGGGGTCTCCCCTGGGAACTGGGGGGCTTTGCACCCCCCTGCCCTGCACAAGCTCGGCTTAGACAGGTCAGTTCCCTGAGGATAATTCCAGACCCACCTCCCTGCAAACCCTGCTTCCTTCCAGCTCCCACGCTTGCTCTGGACTGGGACCTCAGCCTGGCTCCAGCAACCCAATCCTGCCTAATAAAAAGCTTCTGGCAGCCTGGAGCTTGGCTGGGGCTCGCTGGGCGCTGGTGCTTTGTTTTCTCAGCTGCTGCCTCTGCCCTCACCACTGCCACTTACTGATATCGGAGTTTGCATTAGCAGGTGCAACTCTGGGATATTCAATTATCTATAAAGAGCTGTAGCAACGCAAGACATTGCTGGAGGCATCAAGGCTGTTGGTCTCAGGGTTTTTTCTCTTGATTTTGGGTGTTTTGTTTTGGTTTTTACCTTGCATTTAAAGGAGGTGTGACGATGGGTAAAGTGGTGTTGACTAAATAGAAAACGTAAGTAAAAAGTGGAGTGAAGAGGGAGAGAAATAAATAAATAATCCTGTTTATGAAATGAAACAGCTGGGTAGAAAAAGAAAAGAACGATCTCCGGGAAGAAAGCAGCTCCCTGGGTTATTTTTAGCTCTTTTGTTTCCCCCCCCCCTTTCCACCCCCACCCTCCTCGCACAGTCTGAGGGTTTGGTGCATGTCAGTCCTGCTGCTCTCCCTCACCTCCTGAGCGCCAGGTGATGTGCTCCTTTCTTATTTTCCTTTTTTTTCTCTCTCTCTCCTTTTTTTGCATCTTATTTATAGCGTAGAGGTGGGGGAAGGGCAGCAGCATCAGGAGAGGCCGCGCAGGCATCGCCCTCAGCCCTGGCTGGGGAAAGGAGGGGGCAGCAGGGGCTGAGCCTCTCCTGCAGCATCCAGGGCTGCACATGGGCCCTCCCTCTGCTCCTCAGCAGCTTCAGGAGCTGCTGCAACCCCCTCGGAGTTCCCTTTGCCTGGATCTTGGGGGGCTGCGGTTGCTGGGCTCCCGGCAGCTCCAGGGCAGGGGCCACGCTTGGTGTCTTCTCTCAGCTCTTGCACCAGTGGGGCTGGAGGAGCCCTGGGTTTCCATCAACTCTTTCTCCCTCTAGGTACCATCATTCCTAAACCCACCCCAGCAAAGCCCTTCACTACCCAAAGGCACTCAGCCCTGCAACCCTCCCCTTCCCCAGCCATCCCTCCCAACTCCCACACCTCCCATCGCATCCCTCCTGGATGCTGCTGCTGCCCTAAGACCCCTCTCCCCTCATCTCCTCTGCCACCAGCTCCCCCCTCACCGAGCATCCTCGTGGGCTCCCATCTTTGTGCCATTATGGAAGAAATACATAATTCTTTTATTATTCAATTAGGAATTTAACACACAATCAGGTGATCGCTTTAAGAGGATTTCCTATAAGGCAGGATTTGAATAACGGGGCTATGAGTAATATATTCCCTTAACTGGTTTACTCCTTTATCAGATTTTTTTTTTCCCCCCTAAGCACTTTAATGCATTTACTTTCCCATTGTCGACACTTTTCTCCGCACTCTTCCTCCCTCCCCGAGCTTATGCAAATCCCCCGTAAGGCCTTTAATGCGCCCTGTGTGTCAATGGCGCCCAAATCTTCGCGACAGCATTAGGCTTCATGCATGCCCCGGCTGATTAAGAGGGGTGATGGGGCCAGCCTGGCTGCCCAAACCCCCTTCCAACCCCCACCATGGGGCCAGCAAAGGGGCCCCTGCGCTGGGAGCTGCATTTCTCCAGAGAAAAGGCTGGAGTTGAAAGTGGCTTTTCTTTTGCAGGGCGGGCCGTGAACGGGGAGCGCGAGGCTGACCTGTCCGCCGCTGTTTGCTGCCCTGTCGCTCAGCTTTCGGGGTGCGTGGAGGTGCTCGCTGAGGGGGGGATGGCTGTGGGTGGGAGGTGAGCGGAGAAGGAAGGGGAAGGTGGCAAAATAACCCCGGGTCAGTGTCAGCGCTGATTTATGCGCACACAATCGACGTGCACGATCCTGCGTGGTGGTGGGTGCTCAGGGTGCATCACCCCTGGGTGCCCAGCTGCCCGCTGGAGCCCTGAGGGAACGGCTTGGGCATCACTGGCAGGAAAAGGAGGGGTTTTCAAGCTTTCTGTGGGCCGAGGTCGGCTCACCCTCACCACGCTGCCCGACCTCCCTCGTGCTGTGGGTTTGCTTTCCCTGGGGCGGCCTCTGGGCCTTGTTTTAGGGGATTAACAGCCTTCACAGACACGGGGTGTGATGTGCCCGGTGACCGGGGAAGAAGCCTGGAACCTGGCTCAGGGGGATGTATTTGCCCTGCTCACCTTGGTGGAACGTTCGCTCTGAAACCTGCAGACAGTGCTGGGACACTGGGGAAAGGGGAGCTTGGGGACGAGGGCAGCAGCGATGACAGGAATAGCAGAAAGGGTTGGGTGGCCTGTAATTCCAGGTCTTCCCACTGCCTGAGGGTTTCGTGGCTGCTGGCGAGGCCCTTTGTGAGCACGGCATGGGGGAGAACACCCCCTCCAAGGGTAACTGTCACCATTTTCTCCTTCCAGAGAGAAATCTCTCTCAACCTGTGTCTGTAAATAGCCCGGTGAGTGGGAGCCAGCTGAACCGGCCCTTCCCGGCGTTGTTTCCTCTACGCCCACCACTGATTGTCTCCTTTTTTTATCCCGTCCTGCCGCTCTGCCTGTGCGTGCAGCAATTATGCAAAGTTGCAATCAAGGAGCTGAATTAGGAGCTCATCTTGGATTAATTAGTGACGGATGCAAATCTGTTCCAACAAAGAGGAGCGAGGGGAATGCAAAGGCCATGGGTATCCTCCCAGGGTTTCTCCAGCTCTCCCAGGCTGTTTTGAGGGTGGGAGGGATGCAGAGTAATGCCTTGCAGAAGAATTGGGGCATCCACGTGAAAGAATTTGGTTCTTGGCCTTGGGACGAGGCTTGGGTGCCCCAAAGCTGACGCTCAGCTCAGCCCCTGCATCTCCCTGGAGGTTTTAAACCCAGAGCTTTGGGCTTAGAGCATCTCCTCCCACCCCAGCCTTGCTGCAAAGCTTGGGGAAAAGCCAGTTAATCCCTGCGGCCTCCAGTGCTGAGCTCCTGCCAGCACTGGGGATTTCTGTTCGCCTGCAATCGGATTGTGACAAACTCCTCCACTTGCATTGAACAAATTCTCTGGCTACTCCCCGCTCCTTGCAGGCCCCAGTAATCCCCCAAGTGTGACTCCGGCCAAGAGGCAACATCGCTGATTAATCCCCGCCATCTCCGTGCAAAGCCACTGCTGCCGGGGATGCTCCTGGTGCTGGCACGACACGCTCGGCCGGCGTTGGGAGCAGACCCCGGGGAAGGATGCAGAGGATGCAATGCTATTTAAAGGAGCTTTTCCAAGAGGGGATTGCAGGCTTGAGAACGGCCTCCTCTTCCCGTGAAGCGGAAAAGATGGATGCGCAGCACTCCCCGGAGCACTGAGCGAGGGGCTGTGGGAAGGGGGGTGCAGATGTTTCATCCCCTGCCCCCCATCAGTGTCACCCACCCCAGCTGGTGCAGAGGGGACACCCATTGGGCACAGAATAACCAGAGCAGCCTGGCAGGGTGAGCACGGCTTGGTTAAGGAGCTCCTTAGCCAAGGGATGGCTCGTGGCTGTGCCCACAGGGATGGGGACAGTAGGGACAGCCCCTTCCTGTGGTCCCCAAGAGTTTAAAGCCTTGGCTTGAGGTTTTTGGTATGCAGACAACTGAAAGGTCTCTCCTTCCTCTCCCCTCTACAACAGCAATGATTAATAAAACCTGACTCGGCTGGAAGGGCAAGGAAAAAAACAACAATACAGGACATTTCTGGAGATCGTCCTAATCCAGCGTCTCAGAGCCAAATGAATCAGCAGCTTCTCATTCTGCCGGCAGGATCAGTCAATGTTCATCCAGGCTCCTGGGAAGTGAGGTGAGGCTCTGCATAGCAAGGAGCTGTGGCGAGGTGGCCACAGGGTGTTGGCTGGTTCATGGAGCCGAGCAAATCCCTCCTGGTAATCCTGCAAACGCTGTTGGGCTGCACCCACCCATGCTGGGAGCCACGGGACAGCAGGGAGAGGCACGAGAAGGAAAAAATGCCTCTAAAAATCTGCAGTGTGGGTGAGGGATGAGGCTGTTGGATGTGGGGTGCAGGGGCAAGGCTCCAGGCTGGGGCTGTGTGTAGGGGATGTCCCTCAATGCCACAGGGACCAGGATGCCTGGGACCAGGAGCACCACGCCTGGCTGGTTTTCCTGGCTGTTAAAGTGGGTCAAGCAGAAACCCAAGGAGCATCTGAGCTCACCAACCTTGAGCCAGCTATGTGGAAGCTGAATTATTCAGGGCCAGCTTAAAAAATTGAAGAGCCCAGCAAAATACCAGGAGAGCCCAGCCCATGGGACCCCCATACCCTTGTCAGGCAGAGGCAGCTCAGCCTGCCCATGCTCAGGGGGCACCTTGGGCATTTTGGGAGTGGGGGACAGTGTTGTTTGTGTCTAAAACTGCCCTGGTGGATCGGGAAAGCAGAGAGAAAGCACCCAGAGAAGTTCACCCTGATGGATTCATCTCCCCGCGTTCCCTGTAGCTCTCCAAGCTGCAGCAGTTTCCTCAGGTATCCCAGCATGGCTCTGTCACACCCATAGCAGGAGTAGCTGAAAGGGAACCCCTTTGTCCCCTGAAACGGGGATCTCTTGATCGTGTGATTTTAGAGAGGATGCCAAAACTCAGGGGCTTGATCTTTGCCACCAGGTGTTTGCTTGCGGCGTCTCCCCGCGGCTCGGAGAGCACCACATCCCTTTGGGAGCTGAGATGCTCCCCTCAGCTTGGTTGTCTTTAAAGGACCACCCCTGGTTCTATTCCTGGGGCTTTGGAATGGGGAGAACCGGCTCCTGTGGGGAATCCCTGTGGTGAGTAATGCTGCCTGGCGAGCGCTGGGAAAAGGCGGGTGCACATATGCTTCAGCTCATCCTGCTCTTTTCATGGAGCACTTTCACTGTCTGGTGCCAACCAGCAGCAGACACAGCCAGGGAACCCCCACCACACTCACCCCCCCCCCCCTTCTTTTACATTTCCAAGGTTCCTGGAAGAGAGTGATGGAGTCTGGTGTAGAGCAAGGGGTTGCACCCCAAGGGGAGTGAGGTGCTTTGAAATTTTACAATGACAGTACGAAATTAGAGCTGAACAAACCTGCCAAAGCAAACAGCCCAAAAAATCCCCCTTTGCACCAGAGGGCCGAGCTGTGCAGGTGCTCAGCCCCGAGGGGAGCAGGGAAGGCTGAGCCCCGGCCCCAGGCCATGCTTGGCACAGCAGTCGGGTGCGCTTTGAGCCAAACTCCGGCTGCTTCAGCCAAGGAGAAAAGATGGAAATTTCCACCTGGCCTGTTTTCTTCCCTGCGATGAATTTGCAGGAGACCCTTTTCTCAGCCCCGCTCCCGGCTGAGGCGGCACGGGCGTTGTGTCTCTCATTTCCTCTGGCAGCGGCAGCGGCAGCGCATCCCCCGGCCCAGCGCTGATTTACACAACGCAGCATTTATTGACTGCGAGGAGATTGTAATTCACAGCCCGGCGCGGTGCAGCCACGGCCTGGGAGCAGGGATGGTTCCTCTCCTCCTTCCCCCTGCCTCCATCCTCACGCACTCTGGGTGGGCAGAGCCCAGCAAGGGCTGATCCCCCAGAGCTCTCACCCAGTTTGGTGGGAGGGGGCACCTGCTGAGTCCCCCCTCTGTGCCTTGCTGCTCCTGGAGAAAACCCCTCAGCTTCAGATCCCAGTGGTGGAGGCTGCAGCCTGGGCCAGCTCACCCAGCCCAGGAGGGGTGGGGACACCCATGGGGTCCCTGCCTAGATCACCTGTCTTGGGGACACAGATATCCACACTGCCCCATGCTGCTGCTTCCCTTCCTCCTCTGCTTCCACTCCCTGGTTCTGCGGGGGAGCAGAGACCCTCTTGCTTGTTTCCTCAAAAAACTGGGGGATTGCTGTATTCTGATAGCCAGAGCTGTAATCCATCCCCCCATCCATCCCTCCATCCCTCCCTCCATCCATCCATCCATCCATCCCTCCTCCTGACCATCCATCTAATCTTCCGTCTATCCATCCATCCATCTGTCCACCCATCCTGATCCCGTCAGCCCCTCTTAAGACAAAACCCTTCGCAGGGCAGGAATGACCCTGTCCCTGAAAAGCTCACGCCCTGGATGAAATTACCGGGGCTTCCTTCCTAATTATTCTCTCTTTGCAATTAGCTCCGGACCTCCGATCTCCCTCTAAGGCACCTCCAGCCAGTACCTATAGGCGGTACCTACAGGCGGTGCCTATGGACAGGGCTATCGGGAAAGCCTCTCCCGCGGCCCCGGGGCCGGCGGGGGGGCTCGGGGGAGGAGCGGGGGGCGGGCG
>VZTE01004515.1:959574-978408 GCA_013397775.1 Eulacestoma nigropectus
GACAAAAACCTGGCTCTCCTTTCCTCTCGATTGTCTGAAATATCCTTGTGTTCCATAGAAGGCAGTGGGTTTTAAGTGCTTTCTATTTAACATTAGCATAAAATCTCTCTCGCGCGCTCTCTCTCTCGCTCTTTAAAATATGCTCACACAATTTGCTTCTAGAAGTACAGTACACTTTGAGCGTGGGGGGGTGTGCCTGTTCCCAGATCATTTACAATCACAATCCAACAGGAAATAAAAAATAATATTCTAAACGTCAGACTGTGTTCATTTCTGCCGTTGTGGGTTTTTTTCTTTTTTTGTTTTTTATAATTTCATAATTTTTTTCACAGTTTTAAAAAGTTTATATTTATATATATATATTTATATTTATATTTATAATTAAAAAGTTGAATCCATTTAAAGACTTATAATACAGGAGGGCTAAAGAGTCTTTTGGTACATTAAAACTGTACAGGCTAGAACCGTCACTGTCCGCCGTGCCGAGGCGCCGGTGGCCCGGGGTGGAGATGGTACGAGCTCAGCACCATGTGGTTTGTTTAAAGGACGAGGGGTAACTCTGCGGGGCTGTCCCTCTCCCCTGAGCCCCAGCCTCCAGTCTCTGGTACGCAGCCGGCACCAGGGTGGAGAGTTTCCAATCTGTCCTTGGCTAAAGCGTCTTCCCCACCGGAGCCTGGGCCAAGCCGGGCCCCGCTCCGCGTCCCAGCGATCCGTAGTGCGAGTCGGGAGTTGCAAAGATCAGTGCGTCTCTTGGAGTTTTAAGTGCAAGGATGGCGCGTCGTTCTCCTCAGGTTCTCCTCCGGTGTTCCCTCTTGCCAGGCGTAACCCTGGAGCAGCAGCGGCGGTGCCGCGGGCCCGGCGCGGGCCCAGGGGGAGCTCAGCTCTTCCACGGATGGAGGGAGCTGAACGGTGCCGTCCCAGAGCCCAAGGTGGCAGCGGGGCTCTGGCTGTGGGAACGCCTCAGGCAGGCACAGCCGAGTTCACACACTGTCCCCATTCCCGTCAGATGATGGGCAAAGGCTTCCCAGCAGCTCCATGTCTCAGCTCAGGCAAGGCATGGCAGGTAAAGCTGGGTGAGGGATGCTGGAATCCAATGGCCTGTGATCTTCTCTCCTCCAAGCACCGAGCAGCAGCTTTTCCCAGTCAATTCCTGCCCCTTCACTGCACGCTCCAAGATGAGGTCTCAGTTTGCCACGTGTCACCCCCTTGCCACCTGCTTGCTCCCTCCAGCACTTCTGCAGGGCAGAGGAGGTGCAGAGCTGCAGCGGGTTCACACTGTTTGCTCAAGGCAGTGGGAAGGCAGCATCCCAGACTGGATGTTGGCTCCTCTTCCACCTGGCTCCTCCCAGCCCGGAGGATTCTCTTCTGCCATCTCTGTGCTGGAGCCAGCCCTGCCCCGTCCTGCTCCACACGCTGCTGGAGGGGCCTCCAGGGAAACGGAACGGCAAAAAGGCGCCGAGAGGATCGAGCCGAGGCGCTGAGAGAGACTAATCTCCTTTCTCTTTCACCCTGTCCTTCCTATAAAGGGTCATGCGAAACTAAGCAGGAAAGGGAATATAAGGACGGAGAGGAGCGCACGCAGAAGGCAAGAGGGTCCTTCCACGCGCGGGCGGCTTCCGAGTTACTGATGGGGAAAAATGACACAAAAGGGATCCCTCCTGCCGGGGGGTCCCGCTGGTGAAATGATCACGAGACCCATGTGCTTTCCTGGACCAAAAGGAGGAAGGGAGAAGTTGGTCAAGTGTCACCTTACTTAAAGCCACTTCCAGAAGAGCCTTGGGGTTCAAGCACCACCACCACCCCCAATGGCATCTTCCTCGAGTCCTGTAACTGCTTCCCCAACCCCCTTCTTCAGCCCTCTCCTTCCTCCTCGCGTCTCTCGCGCTCTCCTGTCTGTAGTGTGACACAGAAATGAGCATTAAAAGAAACAATCATGTCGTCTGAACAGGCACGTCCTCAGGTTTATCCCATCCCTTCCCAGGGGGTGGCATGTGGCCCCTGGGTGGTCAGCAGATGACAGGGACCCCGTCAGTGTTGAAGATCATGCCCGTGGTGGGCTCGTAGGTCCCTGCAAGGTAGTAGAGGTCCTCACTGTCTTGGTATTTCTTTGTCTTCAGCATCTGCTCATACTGATCCAAACCAACAACAAGACACTTGTGTGAGATGGTCTGGACATCGTTTTCATCCACATGAGAGGACTGGTAGAGGGCTCTCTGCACAACAGGAATAGAAGGAAGGAGGTGGGAAAAAAAGGAGCCATTAGATCTCTCAACATTTACAGCATCATTTTCAGTAAGTAGGAAGAACACCCACCATAACGGGATAGGGCTCTGCTCACACTCAGGAACCTCTCACTCATCCCAACAGCCAGCCCACTGCACCTGAGCCCTGGCTTTCACTCAGCTCCCAGTGATGGGAATGCTGCGGCTGCCAAGCACACACACAGCGGGGCCAGGATATGGAGGCCAAGAGTTTGTCATCCTCACTCCAAGGATGCAAAGGCAAAGATGGGTGCTGGATACCAGCTCCCTGTTCCTCCCCACACACACCACCTGCAGCTATTCCCACCCACCCAGAAACATCCATCCCAGGTCCTGGGCACTGCAGACTTGGCAGCTGAGGCAAAAAGCAAGAGCCAGAGAAGTTTGGGGGGCATTTCCCAGCAGTATTTATTTGTTACAAGGTACCCAGCATTCCCTCCCAGCCTTCCAACAGTCTCACCAACCTCCATAAAGTCCTTCCTCTGGTTGGATGCCTGCAAAGCTGTGGACAGACTCCTGCCTGATTTCTGATCCCAGCGCTGTGCCCAAGAAGAAAAGACAAAACAGAAATGAAAAAAACCTGGTGAATTTGTTGTTTTTCCATGCCATCACCTCCTGCCCACCACATGTCCTTTTGGAACTTCAACTCCTGCCCACTGCCACTGGGAATTAATCCTGCTGTAAACCAGGTGCAGATGTGTGCAAAATTCAGTGTTTCTGAGCACCAGGTCCACCACACTCACACTTTAAAGACTTAATCTGGCTCTTGACACTCTTTTTGGACCAACACAAAAGTCTTTATTTCCTAGTACCAAGAAACACACCTCTCCCTTCTTCAAGAGGCCAACACTGGGCTTGCCCACACCATAGGCAACCCCCACAAAATGAAAGGATGGGGTCAACCCCTTCAGAGCACCAGTAACAAACTGGGCCTTGGGCGTTTTCCTCATCGTTGGAAACAAAAGGGAGCGAGGAGCTTTGCAGCCCTCTCAGCAAAGGAAACCAGCCTACCTTGCCTTCGTTGAGTTTCTTCCCAGGGTTGGTTTCTTCTGGGTGATAAAACCATTTGACTCGGACCACCATGTTGTTCCCCCAGGATTCCCACATGCTCTGGATCCGGCCAATGTAGGGCAGGTTGGGGCGGCCGGCAGAGAGGAAAACCGCGCAGTCTCCGATGCGGATGATCTCCTTGCCCCGCACGATGGCCTTGTAGAACAGCTTCCTGGCCTTCCCTTTCATTCCTCGTCTCTGCCAAGAGAGGATCATGCAAGTGGTCAGCCAGAGGTCACCCACGTTTTCCCCACACACCACTGTTGGCCCTGTCCCACACGCACCCCTTGCTGTTGGCAGAGCCACAGTATTCCCACAGGAACTGGGGCAGAGGGATACACCATGCAGGATGGCTTCCCCGACACACTGAAAGCCAAATCCAATCTCCCTGCAAACTGGACACTTGGCACACCACGCCAGCAGTTCCATCACCCCAGGAAAAGGAAAAGAGGCACCAGAAGGCAAACTCTGGTGCGGAGCACTACGGAGCATTTACCTGTGTGGGTTTCCCGAACCACTTCCACAGCTGCCGCGCCGGGAGGAAAGCAGCGATCTTGGGCCTGTTCTCCACGGAGGGCAGGCGCTGGCGCTTGGCCAGCTCCTTGGTGGTGGGCAGGTGGATGCCCTCGCGCTTCTTGGGCCGGCTCTTGTTGCCGCTCTGCGGCGGTGCCGGCTGCTGCGCCGGCTGCTGCGCTGGCTGCTTCTGGCTCTGCGGGTGGGAGGATGCCCGGGATTTCCCTGCCTGCTTGGTTTGCTTGGGTGGGAGGGTTTGCTGCACCGAGGAACTCGGCTGGGCCTCAGCTACTTCGTCGTCAGAGCTACAGGAGGAATCTTCATCCGTAGTGGAGGAAGAAGAAGAGCTGGAGCTTGATGAAGAAGAGGCTGATGAGGTGGAGGAAGAGGAGGACGAGGAAGATGAAGAGGAGCTGCTGCTAGAAGAGGAAGAGGAGGAGGAGTTGGAGGAAGAGAGGGGGGTGGATGCTCTTGAGCTGGTTGAGCTGCTGTCCTGGGCTTCCCCTCGGTTCTTCTCAGCCTCCTCTTCTCCCTCTGACTCTGAGCTGCTGTCACTGCTGTTGCTCTCCGACTCCTCCACAGCTGCTGGAGCTGCTGCCTTTTCTTCCTGGTCCTTCGAAGCAGTAAGGCTCTCTGCTGAGGCATCGAACTTTCCTCCGAAGTTGGCAGGGGAAGGGTCTTGCTCAGCTGCCTTGGCTCGGGAAGATTTCTGCTTGCCCTCCACACTCACTGCAGCGGAATAGCCCAACCCCAAGAGACTCTTCCCATCTCTGCGACTGGCCAGGTTGGAGTCCTCCAGCATCCTCATCGCCTCCTTCATCTTCTTTGTCTTTGGAGACATCACACCCTCATGGTCCAGCTTGATCAGGATTTCATTGTCATGCTTCCTCTGAGCCTTGACCATGGTGCCAAACTCTTGAGTCTCTTCTGTGGGCCGGCCTTTCTTGGCCTTGGCTTTGGACACCGAAGCATCGCTGGAGCCGAAGGCCGCCAGCGTTGCCGGGAGGTCGCTGTAGGGCTCCGTGCCAAGGATGCTGCCAAACACAGCAGGTTGGTAAGGGGGTTGTGGGGGGCTGTGCAGTTTAGTGGAGATCTTCATTTTGCTGGCTTTCGACCGCTTTTCCTCCGTGGGAGCAGGAGAGCCTCCAGTCGGCAGCGGCTGTGATTTTCGTGACCCCTTCATGCTTGGCTTGCCCAAGCAGGCTGGCTTCTCTGGGACTGAGGAGGTAACAGGTGAAGACTCCACCTGATCCTTCTCTTCAGGCAAGGCAGCCTCTTCTGCAGAGGGAAGAAAATACAAAGACACGATGTTATCCCTCCAGATGGGCTTTACTAGCTCAGACAGAACCAGACACCAGTGCTGACTGGTCTCTGGCCAAGCACGGCTTGTTCTTGCCTGCTCAGGTACCCCCAAAGGGACACAGGGGGTGTCCTCACTGCTCACTGAATAGCCTGGCCTGGTGCCAGCACTTGTGAGCAGCGATGGACAATGCCCAGGGGTGCTGCTTCGACTTCAGGAGAACCAAACTACAAATCTCCTGCACCTTTGGCCCTATTGATGGCTGCAGAGATGCTCAGCTGAAAAAGGGACTCTGCTCCACATCCCTGACTGACAGGAGGAGGCTGTCACAGCACAGGCCAGCTTCTGAGACAGTCTTCTGCAAACTGTAGCCACAGCAGAGCGAGAAGATGCATGGGTGCTCTGCACTCAAGCAATGCATCCATCCCCATCCGAATCCTGCTCCAAGCAACAGCTGTAACTTGGGGAGAACACTGGGGAACTGTGCAAGGATTCCCGAAACTCCAGGCCTGGCAGTGGTGGCAACTTACCAGCTTTTGCCTTGACACTCGGCTTTCTCCCTCGCCCTTTGCCCTTTGCCACAGGCTCCTCTGACCCCACTGCAGCTCCGTCTTTTCCTTCTCCAGTGTCTTTGCTGGATTTACGGCTACGGCGCTTGGTGCTGGGCACCAAAAGAGCAGGGGAAGGCTCAGCACCTGGAACAGGTCAAAGAGATGTTCAAATGCAGTCAAATAACACATAAAACAGAGATGTGACACAGGGGAAGTATCCCAACCAAATCTGCAAATGGCACTGGGCCTTTTTCCTTGTGGGTGATATCCCACCCCAGCTCTGCGTGTCTGTAATTGATGGTGCAATCTTTGTGACTGAAAGTCTGTGAACTTGTCCCAAAATCTGAGCAAAGTGGCTCGAAACTCCACATATTTCAGAGTGGGAAGTATCTTGCAAAAAACGGAACAGCAAGACTCACACTGGATCTTGTAGTCAGGTGGGAGAAGCCGAATGTGAGACAGTGGGATGCGTCCCGTGTCCCCGTCATCGAACTCTACTGTGATGAGATCACCATCTTCCTCCAGATCCAGGGTTCCTGTGGGATGGGGGAGCAGAAGATGGGATTAGGAACAAACACTGGAGTACAAACCCCTTGTAAGGGAACTGGGGACATGAAGAAAGACAAGGGGCTGCACCACCTCCAAAGCATCCGATCTCCACCTTTCCTAGGCTGTGCAGGGAGGGCACAGAAGGCTCACTCTGCAATGGAAAGTCCCTGATAATACTAAACCAGCCCACTCAGTGTGAAATTCCCCATCAGCAGCACTGCACCAGAACATAACAGCCATTCCAGCTTGACTTCCCACCTGTCTCCACTATCTCCCTCTATTCTTGCAGAAATTCACTTCTCTCCTTTCACTGAAATATCTTTTTTTAACTTGCATTTTTAACTACTCTCAGCCATCATAAACTGCTGCTTTTCACTTTCTCCAAGAGAAATAAGCTGTGTTCTCACCCTCTCTTCTTGCATCACCATTACTGGTTTATAAATCATAAGTAATTACTCCCTTTTACACATGTGGTGTGACCAACAGCCCAGAAACAAGACCAGCCATGGCAGAATTGTCCAGAGCTGTTCACCAACTTTTTAATGGGACCAGACTGGGGAGTTACATCTCAGAGACAAAGTTCTCAGTGTCCAGGTGATTTAGCCTCAGAAATCATTGATGCCTGGAGTCAATTCTGACTTTCTGAAATGTATTGAATGTCCCTGATACTTTTAAGCTCCTAAATTGCTCACACCTCTTCCTGAACCTATAGGATGTTACTAAATCGGCATCATTAATGAGATGGGCATGACCTGGAGGAGAGAATGGGGCAGGCTCTGACCTCCAGGACACTCACAGCAGAGCTCAGGGCTTCCCCAGACGAGCCTGACATCCCTGAGAACACACAGGACTGAGGCATCCCAGGTTCACAGCACAGAGCAGCTAGAGTGGCCTTACCTCGGACAACTGTCCCTGGGTAGAGGCAGCGGTACTGCTGGCTCCAGTAGGCTGCAATCCTCGTGCCCTCGGGCAGGAACCGCACTGAAGGAGGTTTCACGTCGATGATCTGCTCAGGGCAAGGGGAAGGCAATTACTGACCGCCCTGGCACCAGCACAGACCATCCCACCACACCTGACACAGAGCAAAGCAGCTCTGGAGAAGGCAAGGGACAGTTTCCCTGCTGGGGAATGGCCTCCTGTCTGCTCACAGGGCAGCACAAAGGACCGTCCCTGCTGGAATACAGGATTAGTGCCTGCTGCCAGTGGGGGAGCTTGGCCACGGGGCAGCGAGCACACCAAGGGGAGCTCTGCCCACACTGGCCATGGGGGCAGGACCAGGGCATCCCTGCAGCTGGGGAAGGAGAGAGCTTCCAGCTAGCCTTCCCCAGCCCAGAACAGGGCGTGGGCACCGAGGACAGGCAGCCTTTGGCCTCACATACCGCTTCCTGCAGGAGCTGCTCCAGGCAGTAAATGTGGGGACGGTTTCCCCTCTCGCCTTCCACCACCACCCGGTATCTGAAACACAAAGGCTTGGTCAGACACAGCACATGGGAGACACCACCCCAACCAGGTAACGCCTCCCTCTGAGGATGTGAGAGCACTTAACAAGAGATAATCTGATTTCCATCAGCGCTGATAAACCAGAGTGAACTCTCCTTCCCTCTCTGCCAGACCCTGTCAGTCTCTGTGCAGCCAGCTCTACACAACCCCCAAACTGATCCATGCAGCAGCTACACCCCCGTTCTCCAGCAGATCCCAGGTGGATATAGCAGCCCCTCAACTCACATATCTGGTGAATGCACTGTCTTGACATGCCCAGCATAGAGCAGCTTGTCATCCATGGGGATGAGGACACGCAGGCCATCTTTCAGCTCATCCTTGTCAATGATGCAGGAGCGGGGAGCTGTGAGGTGTTGGAGCAAGATGGGGATTAGAGAGCACCACACATGAGAACGGGACAGTGAGGGCAGAAAGAAACTTCATATTCCCAGCATCACTGTCCCCTAGGAAAAGGCCAGTAAGCCATTTGCAGAAAGGGCTCTCTCTCTGGCTAGCTCTTGGTAATAAAAATTAATAGAGATAAATAATAAGTCCCCCTTCTTGGTAATAATAACAAACCAGTAAATGAAAATACGGCAACTCAGAGACTGGGCTTCAACTAGATGTCACAGTGAGCCATGCTGATCAGGCTTAGTTTTTATTGAATTGACTGAAAAAGTAGTATCTCCACCCCAAGGACTCAAGGCTTTGGGTGAGGAATGTGTGAAAGCAGCACAGTTGTCCTTTGAGCAGTGCTGGGAAACCTGCCCAGCTCCTCTACCTGTAAAATCCTGCCCTCACCTGGTGTGGGTGGCCGCTCAACCAGCATGCTCAGTGGGATGTTCTCATCCTCCGAGAAGCTGCTGTCTTGGTTGGGTTCAAAATCCTCCTCTGCTGCCATGCTCTCCATGAGCTTGCTGACAGCTCCTCCTTTCCCTCGGTTCTGCAAGAGAGTAAGCAGCACATCAGCTGGATCACCACAGGCAACAGTCTGATCTCATCTCACCTTCCTCCAGCAAAAAATAACCTGAGGATATTGGGACAAACCAGTCTCCACCCTCAGGAATTGTTCATCTCACAAACAGTTAAGCAGGTGTACCCAAACTTTTTGCTGCCTTTATTCCCAAGCATCACCAGCAGTTGACCAAAAGCTATTCCCCACATCCTCTCTCTTGGAGGCTGGGAGAGATGCTGTGGTTTGCTCTGCATTCACCACAGTGTTCCTGAGCCTCTGCCTTCACTGAACAGGCACCAGGCACTGTTCCTATTTCTTCTCCAAGCCCCATGGATCTGTTCCTTGCAGACCGTAAGTGTCACACTCAGAAATCACGTGAGAAGACAGCAATGTGTGTTATGAGAGATGACAGGCTTGGAGCAGAAACCAGCTGTGACCCAGTGCTGAGCAAGGCTACTCCATCACCATCTCCTTGGTCCTTGCTATGCATGCAAGCTCTCCCTCCGCCCCGTGGCGGCCTTAAGAGAAAATTCCGCATGCTCGCTAATTTAGGGGATGAAGGCAAACGAATACCAGATGGCAGCAGCAGGTACTACCTGAGAGTCTTCCTCGGATTTTAGGTTTCTCAAACCAGCACTTTGCCTGTAACACACCCAGCAAAACCTGCACCTCTGTTTTCCCTCCCTCACACTGCAACAGTCTGGGATACAGCAGGGCTCTGCCAGCCACCCTCCAGTCCAGCAACACTAGAGCCAGCCCCTCACCTCTTTTTTCACCTCCTTGGCTTTCACCTTAGCTTTGCTCTTCTTGGCAGAGCCCAGGGCACTTGCCAGGCTGACCCGAACATCTGAGGGGGAGCTGGGGATGCCAGGAGGAGACATGGATGAGGAGGAGGAGCAGCAGGATGTTTCTTTACCCTTCTTCCGCTGCTAAAAATAAGAACAAAACACTTCCATCAGTAAAGAGAAGATTGGTAAAGATCTGGGCCCAGGAAGAGGAAAAAGGTGGAGCAAGGCAGGCTATGCACAGGTCGGATTATGTTCAGGCAGCAGTTAGTTCCCTGCCCACATCACGTCCCACATCTCCCAGCTCTGCTTTCTGGCTTCATACATTTTGGGAAGAGCTGTTCATTACCCTGGAGAGCAACTCCTGCCCATCAAATCTTCCTCCAAAGAGCTCCAAGAAGATCCCAGGTGGCCTCATGTCACCACTAACTTGTCTAACTCTCCCCATCAGTGTTCCTCCATAACACTGCCATGAACTGAACTGGAGCCAGAGGGAGCCAAGCATTCAGCTGAGATGAAGAGCCAGTAACCCAGAGATCAGTGTCACCCCCAGACAGGGACAGACCTCAGAAGTCACCATATAAAAGGTCAACAGCCTCAAAGGCCAGTCTGGGGGCCACAGGTCAGCAAGAAGACAAGGTCATGCAGAGACTGGGAGATTTTTGACTCTGGCCACCTAACAGAAAGGATTTGGGACATGGAGGGTGACAGAAGTAACCAGCCCCATTCACACAGGACAGGTTTTTACTCCCTGCAAGTCAGATCCAAGTCTGACAGAGCCTCCGGGTGTCCATGGGGCTGACAGAGGTGCAGACAAGGGGCAGCCAAACAACTGCTGAGACAGGACTCAATTCTCCTCTGCCTTAGTGGAGTTAATTGCCCTCCCCTCACCTTCAGCTCCCAAGCGTCCCAACATCAATTTGGCCAGCACATTCCTCACCTTGCTTAGCTCCTTCTTCTCCTTCCCCTTGCTGCCCTCCTTTTTGGGGCTCATTGGGGCCCCCTTGCCACAGCGCCCAGCTTTGGAGACAGGGGTGGAGCTGGCAGGCGCCGTGGATGTCAGCATGGCCGAGGACGTGGTGGTGTCGTGGAGGAAGATCCGCTCGCTGCGGCGCCGGTTCCACAGGTCATCATCGCTGGCCTCCAGCCCAAACTCAAAGCTCAGGTCCTTGGGGGATTTAAATTTCTTCAGCTTGCGGCCTTTCTCAGACCCCAGCTTGGTCTTGTCAGTGCTCCCAGATCCGGAATCAAGGCTGCTGGGGGCCTGGCTTGGCGGGATGCTGCTGGATTCCAGTGGCCCCTTCTTTCCGCGCAGCAGCCCTGAAGGTGACTTCTTCCTGATCTTGATCTCGCTCTCCGAGTCTGTGTACTCGAACTCTGTCCCTAGGTGCAAAGGATTTAACCATCAGTCAAAGCCCTGGCTCAGCCAAGAGGGGGCACATCCTGCCGGAAACTTGCGGGCTCCATGGGAGATGTTGTGCCTGTTCAATATAGCTCTTGTTTGTTCCCCTTTCCAATCCCCACATCCCTCAGACGTCCATTTCTGACCCACAAAACACTGTGGAAATTCCCTGGAAATAGGCCTGCCCTGCTCCAAACCAGAGCCCAACCATTCAGGCAGTGTGGTTCAGTGTGTTCCCTGCCTCCATTTTCTCCATTCTCCCACAAGCAAAATCCTGCAGGGAAGCTCTGAAGAGAAAAGATACTTTAACATGCCCCTCCTAAAAAAGGAGCTGCTCAGCTGAAACCAAGCATAAACCCCACGAGCTGATCCCTCCTTCTCTCCTAATGGGAACCCTCTCCAGTTTCACCTTTGTTTCAGGAGAACACTGTCTTTTAAGAAATGGAATAAACCCATATTTCAAGCTTATTTTTTCCCACTGGCCAACAGACACCACAGACCTTTTTATTGGCTCAAGTAGCCGCCTTAAAGTCAAGAGAGGTAAATGATCTTTTGTCTGTGGCAAATGGAATTCCCCTCACACTGGCCTCTGCTCAGCACCACAGGCACAGCAGCACCCAGAGGCCTGAAATACTGTAGTAATGCCAAGATGCTCCCCACCTTCACTGAGTTCCCCTGAACCTGATAAAGGAAAGGAAGATCCTATTTCCGGGGGTGGAAGAGAAACTGAGGCAGCACCTACACACTCAGCAATACAGGAAGGAGGTAGGCAAACAACATTCACGTGGGAAAATGAAAATGTACATGGCATAACCAAGGAGAGTTTCTTCTCTTGGTCCTTCTCTCAAATACACTCACTTTCCTAGGTAAAATCAGTCTCCAGGAAACTGCTCTCATCTTCTACGCAACCCTCTTCCCCTGAGACAGCTCCAGCATGAACAGAAAAGGAGCCAGCATGTCAAAAACCAAAGCTGGCAAGGCTCAAAATGAAAAACCCACTGGAAATTAAAACACTCCTTCTCCTCTCTCACTACTGCATGAGGTAATTTCTAGATGCTTCCAGTTTCAAGGAGGGCAAGTTGCAAGACAATAAATTCTTAACAGAGGCTGCTGTAACAAGTTGGCAAAAGCCTAATATAGCATGGAAACAGTGCTAAAACAAGCCAGGCTCCCGAGGAGGACATCATTTTCCATTCTGAAGCATGCTATAAATTCCAATATCACTTAATAAATATTAATAGAGAATTTATAAATGGAACCCACATAGATCTGTCTAACCAGGAACAATGTCACCAATGGGCACTTGTGCAGCAGGGCATGGGGAGGGGAAGAAATGAAACTCCCAACACATTGAAACTGAGACAGAGACAGGGCAGAAACCCAGATTCTGGCACTGCAAACACACGAGCAGAGGAAGGAATGCTTGCTTCAAGTCTCGCTGGCTGGTTTCTATAAGGAAGCTGATGGGATGGGCTGATGGTAAGAGCTTTTCTTCTGCTCGGGTGTCTCTGCTTCCCTTGTGTATTCCAGATCAGCAGCATTTAGCACATGCTTCCTTCCCTAAAATTTAACAGCACTTCACTGCCTTCTGCACTCTCTCCAAGGGGATGCAGCATCCCACTGCTTGCCTTTGCAGCATGTCTTGTTGAGAATTTGCCAAGTAGGAAAAGAGGAAACTTTGACAAAGCCACAGCTGTCCCTAGGGAAGCCATGGCTGCAGCTGCTAACCTGCCATGTCCGTGACTGGGTTTTGTTTCCCTATCAGGCCACTTTCTCCACCTTCAGCATCAGGACCAAGCAGCCAAAGCAAAGAAAGGGCAGCTCAGTGTCTGGGTACACAACCTGCTCTCTTGCAGCACAGCTGGGACCTCCCACACCCTCCACCTTGCCCCCACAGCACCACCCCAAACCACGGAACTCACCCATCAGGCTCTGCCGCTCCTCCTTCTTCTTCGCCTTCTGCTTGGCCTCCAGCTGGATGACGGAAAGCGGAGGGGGAACGATGGGGCTGGGCATGGCGCTGGCAGCAAACCTGGCCAGAAGGCCCAGGCCACTCTCATCCAGGGCAGGTGATGACAGCCTGTCTGTGCCATCCGTGCCATAGTCCTCTGCTTCCTCCTCTTCCTCCTCCTCGTCGTCGTCCTCCTCCTCCGAGCTGGAATCTGGCACGCAGAAAACAGGGAGCCCGTTACAAATCTCACGGAGTTGTGCACCAGCCACATTCCCACCCCGAACCGCAACTATCCCGCTGCTCTGTGCCCACCTAAGTGGCACTGAGCCACCCAGGACTGAGCCACGAGATGCTGGCCATGGACACACACGTGTCCTTGCAGCCATAGAGCCGGTGTCACCCTGTCTGCCACCACCCTGGAAGGACACAGCAATACAGGGTACAGCAAAGACAACCCACTCAGGGCAAGGGAGGGAAGAGGAGGGTGTTGGCAGATTTGAAAAGGATGCCAGGCACCCCTTCCCTACAGCTTTCAGGAGGAATTAAAAGCTTAATTCCTTTGAAAATCCCAACCTGGGAGCTGTGGGATTCCCCTCCCGCCCACCAACACTTCCTCCACAACGAAATCCATTAGTGTAATCAGAACCAGAGATCAGCATGGAAGGGGAATACCAGAGAGCAGCCTGTGCCATGGCGGGAGGCAAGGGGGACACAGGGAGGAGAAGAGGCAGGAAGCAAAAATGCAAAGAGGCGGGGAGAAATAATAATTCGAAAGCAATGGATTTGGAATGCATAAGGGAGAAAAGTGTAGGTAGTGCTGGAGACAAGGAGCAGTGTTTAAACACTCTGCCTCAGAACTCTCCATGCCTTTCATTTCCCTCTCTACAGCTCAGGATAGGGAAGCCCGGCTCAGCGCAGGCAGGAAGAGCTGCCCACAGCCAAAATCTAATTCTGGCAAAGAAATCAGCCTCACTGCCTGCCTCGGCTGGCACCTGCAGAGCAGTGGGCTGGGGGATTCCTCTAGGGTGTGTATACAGCAGGTATTTTGGGGGTAGATGCTCCGAGAGTGGCACCTCTCCCTCCCTACAGCGCTTCCCAAGAGTCTGTCAGCAGCTCAGAGGCAATTAATTTTAACGGCATCTCATCCAGCGAGTGCTGGTGAGCAAGCCACTTCACAAATGCACATACACCACACACATACTTATACACACACATATATGAGCACACAGATCTATAAAAATATATATATTTAACGGCGAAAAGTGGGTCTGGAAAAGGTATTTCATTTCTCTTGAAATTGAGGGCTTAAGTAGGATCATTGAGGCTGCTGGAAAATTTCCACCACTAGCAGGAGCCCTGTTCTGAGCCCACTCCCCAGCTCCTACCAGCCACTATCCCTGCATCTGAAATCCAGCCAAATGAGAAACCAGATCCCTTCAAAATTAGCTGGAATGAACATAAAAATCCTTTTTGTTTCACATATGCCCTCTGGGATAGATAAAAACGTCCTCAACACTTGGTTGCTCAGAAAAAAAAAATACAATAACACAAGTGTTATTTTTCCATGATATTAGAAAGAACAGGAATATCAGAAAACAATGTTCCCATCCTTGTATTTCATCAACTGAGGTAATTGGCAGCTTTTTTCACCTTTTTTTCTGTTTAACATGAATGGTTTATCTCTGTAGCATACATCTTGACAGTCACAGAATACTAATTTTTAACTGCATAACAATCCCTTCCCCATTTCAGTTGCTCAGACTGGTTCCTTGTGATATAAAAATGCTACTACAGTCCTGCAGTCAATACTGAGAAATCCACAGCCCTGTTCACTCCTTGCATAAAAACCACATGCAGAAAAAATTAATTCACAGCAAATTGGGATCAGATTCCTTCCTCTACCAGGAAACAGGGCACAACTACTGTTTTTATATCACATTTTGCCAAAAAGAAAACAAATCCAGATGAACTTTATTCTGAGACGTGAAAACCACCTGCCTGAAAAGCAGCAAAACCGGGCCCGAGTTCAGTGACACGCTGTGGGGTAGCGAGACCTTCTCCATACATCCCATCTAGCTCTGAAATTCAGCAATTTTCAGCAAAAATGGGGAAAAAAATGAAAAAATCAACCTGTACATCCCCTCATGCCAGACCTGAGAGCTGGCTGAGCGGAGATTGGCTCAGTGAGCAGTTGGGGAGGAAAATGAGGGGAAAAAAAAAGAGGAAAGTTTGCAGGAAAATCCCTTCATGACCAGTCCAGCCCCACTGGCTCAGCCACATCGACAGCCCAGCAGCACCATTCCTTCGGCACCTACGGGCTGCACGTGCAAGGGCAAAAGGGTGCCCAGCAGCTCCAGTATTTCAGAGGCACTCAGGTAAAACAGATTTAAAAGCCAGGATGGCAGTGGCTATTCCTCAGGCTACAGAAAATACACGATACAATCAGGTGCCTGGCGGTTGTTCCAACCTCCTGCTCATACACGGCGTCACTCTACGGAAAGGCAACTGAAGACAGTCCCTTGTCAGCATTTTTACCACAACACTTATATTTTTATCTGCAGGAGATACAATTTCCAGCCTGAAAATAACCCCACTTTAACACATTCACAGCACAGCTCTATCCTCCTCCACCTCTCCTGGCGAGGGTAGATCTTGCTAACCCCACTCCACACGCACAACACAATCCCTGCTCCTCTTCTTTCTCATCTTCCAAGGGACAAAAAGTAACAAATGAAGCAAAAAGAAGACATTTGGGGCTCTGCTCCAAACCCACATGCTTCTAAACTAAGTCCCCAAACTTCTGGCCATGGTGGCAAGTAAGCTGCTGGTGCTCTCTGTCCATCTGCACGGCTCCTTGGAGAGACTGGTGCCTGTATTTAACGGGAAGCAGGAGCTTTACTCCTACTGTACCCAAACTATGTGTGGGTTTAAAATTAACTATGCACAGATGCCTTTACACAATTGAAGCCTCAATGGTTTTTTTTTTGCCCTGAAAAGGTGATTTTTAGCTAGCAACAGGGAAAAAGACATTTTAAAAAAAAATCATTTTTTCCTTCAACGGTAATTCTTTTAACACTGAGAGAGGGTAAGGGCAAAAAATGTTCAAAGTTAAAAATATGTTTTCTAAATGACATTTTTAAGAGCATGTATATGTGTGTATATACCCACACACACAACCACACGTGCACATACAACTCCACAGCCAAAACAAACGATACATTCATATTTAAATGCTACTGATGCCAGATAAACTGGACCCAAATATTATTTCTTTTAAATTTTTACCTGCATTGAATTAAAACCCAAACCCAGCTAAAAATACTAAGTTTTCTCATTGCTTTTAACAGCTAAGCTGCCATGATATTTTACTGTAGGAGAGCAGTAAATGAAGATTTGTTAATGATGAACAGAAATTGGTTAAGCAATTTGGTTTTTAGAGACTGATGTATGTAACAAGATGGGTTGAGGGGGGTGTAAAGAAGAAAGGATGGGGAAGGGAGGGAGTAAAAACACACACTTAAAACAGTCATTTGACATTGTAAAAATAAATAGCATGATTTTCTCATAACACCAAGCAGGCCTACAGCATACAAAGCAGGCTAAGTACAGGCAGACTTTAGACAGCTACTGGGTCATTAACATCTCATTTCTGGGATCTGTCCAAATTCTGGAGGTTACTTATTTTTTGAGTGTCCAATTTAAGACTGTACTTCTTTTTTTTTTTTTTTTCCAAATAAGCCAATTCTCATCATTGGAAGACTTTTTTCCCCCCCATATGTGCTGTGCTGTGCTGTTGACTCCAGAAGTGCTTATGAAAAATGAGAAAATATTACAAGTATCACATGGGAATGTGTAGGGAACTGGTTATCCCTCGCTGCTTTTTTTTTTTAATTGGGGTAAAATTATCCTCCAAGTCAGGAAAAAGAGAACAGAGAAGAAGGTACTAAATTTTTAAGGAAAACAGAGTATGAAGGAGAAGGACTTACGGGCCTGTGGTTTCAGAAAGCTCAAGGAATTACCTATCCTGGTGGGCTTTAGCCCACATTAGCAGTTTCCTCTCCAAGGGCACTGCATTAAAAACCACAAGCTCTGCCTCTTATCAGGATGGCAACGTGATGTTTGGTCTGTAAGAAAGCAGCGTGTCCCCCACTCATCTATCTCAAACCAGATGACAGAAAACAGTTAATCCAACCTCTGACACAGACACTGCAGGGCCAGGGCCAGGCAATATCCCTGACAGGGAGATATTTCTGCACCGTGGCCCAGAAACCTTTAAGGTTTGCATCTTGGACCGATATGCAAATCGTTGCCCTGGCTGGGCTAAGGGGTTCTCCAAAAGAAGTTCTGCAAACAGCAAAGCATTTCTGGAGTCCTCAAACACACACACACACGTGCAAACCTTCCATGTGAGACTCTTCGTGGACAGAGGAAAGTTGAAAGCGGACAGCAATCATCTTCAAAATTAAAATAACCAAGAGAATGCAAAGAGCTACGTGTCATTATTCATGGAGGCAACATCGAAACGTCTGAGGCTGACAGATGACATAAAGAAAAGTTATTTTGCCTACCTACATAACAATGGTCAAGGTTCAGGTTCATGGCTAGTGACCCTCGCTGAGAAGTGTCTGCCCTACAACCAGCCAACCACTTTGCTTCTTTAGTGCAGCGTGAGAGCAAATGCAAGAGACCGACACAGACATTCAAAGCATCATGGATAGGGGCAGGGGTGAAAGGGTTGGTCAAGCAGCTGCAAGGAGAAAGCGAGCACTTCTAGAAAAGCTGAGGTTATTAATCGGTTTAGTATTCAGGGAAAGCCATTAGAAACCCTATTACCCAAATATCCCTTCAAGAAATGCTTCTGACAAAAAGCAACCAATAAAAAAGAAAAAAAAAAAATTCATTTTCAGGAAAAAAAAAAACAACCCCAAATTGTAACCAATAATCCCTTCCCACCTCCCTCTCCGTACCCACCTCCCACCCCAGGGGGTTTTGCATCTTTGGTTTCCCCACCATTAAATGACACTCCAGAGGGATTTACAATGCATTTCCCCATTTGTTCCAGATTCCCCAACCTCCTCCCACGTCCCCTTCCCTCCCCAGATTTTATCCCATAAAACTGGGATTTTTAGTTTGTTTTTTTTTTTTATAAAGCAGACAGGTTACTTGAAAAATAGACAAAGGGACAAGTTACCTCTCTGCTTACCTGGAGCAAAACCAAAAAGCAAACCCAAAACCCCCTCAAGAACTTGGCACCTAAAATGGATTGATATCCTCAAAATTTCCAACAGCAGCAAAACAAACAAAGAAAAAATGCAGGAAGGAACAGGGAAGGGAAGAATGGAAGTTAACGCAGACTCTTCATGAAAATGTGGCAATCTCAGCCTTATATAAAATCCACTATCCCCACAACTTTTTGCATTCTCTAAAGAACCATTTTAAATTTTTTTTTTTTTTTTGACACACATATTTCTCTCTTGGGTTTTCTCTGAAATGCATTGGTGGGTCCAGCCCAGAGCCACATCAAACCAAATCAACATTCTGTATCTTTCTGCCGTGTTCGATAATTTTCTTTCTTCTTTTTTTTTTTTAGCTTAAATTATCTTTCTTTGGAGGTTGGGTTTGGAGGGAAGAAAAACCAGACAGGTGCACGGAGGAAATTAACATCAAAAAACTCAGAAAAGAAAAAAAAAACAAAAAAAAACAAAAAAAACCAACAAAACAAAAGCCAAACTATCCAGCCCCGTTTTTCAATTAACAGCCCTGAGCAGTGTAAAACACTAAAAGGCTTTTGCTGGGCTACATCCAGCTCTGCCATGTAACTTAGATAACAACTGGGGATGCTCTTGCTTTGCATTCAGCCCAGCCAAGCTACTTTCTTTTGGGAGCTGAGGGCTCATTAAAATGACCTTTCCCCATGATTATTATTTAATGAGTGCGCTCTAAAACAGAAACCCCTTGTGTCTCTGGAGGAAAAGTCTCAAGTAATCTCTTTTCCCACTGAAGTACTAATGACAGGCTGACAAAAAAAAAAAAAAAAA
>VZTE01004515.1:986090-1014923 GCA_013397775.1 Eulacestoma nigropectus
AAAAAGAAAAATAAAAAGGCAAAAGCAAATTTTGCAACCAAAAAGCAAAACAAACAGGGAAAAAAATAAAGAAAATAAATCCAAAAAGAAGAAGAAGGAAAAATAATTAAAAGAAAGCAAGCAAGAATGGGAGCCAACCCAGAACCTTTGCCTGCCACCAAACTGCTAAACTGAGCTGCTGAAGCCAAGGTTGTCTCTAACACAGTCTCCCAGCTGCAGTCACCAGTTACCAGGTCGTCGTGTCACATAGCCTAGGAGTGCGCTGTGCAAAGCCCTGGCAGGATGTACCAGGAGGAGAGGAGAGGAGGCAGGGAGGGATGGAGGGCAGTTTTCTCTCCTGGGCCGAGAGGCAGTGAAAGTGCCCAGCTGGAAAAAAACCAAGACTGGGTGAGCAGCCTGTGACTTACTCGGAGTCCCTGCGGCGCTGCAGCTTCACCAGCTCCCGCTGCTTCTCCTTGTAGCGCCGCTGCAGCTCCGCCAGCCTCATCCTGTAGTCCAGCTCCATCGCGTCCATGTTCTCGATGGCCGATTTGATGGAGTACATCTGGGGTGGAGAGGCAAGAGAGGGTCAGGACACATCCAAGGGGGTGCACACTGGGTGCTCTGGCAATGGCCAAGGTGTGCAGCCTGGCAGAAGGCCCTTCGTGCTGACAGGGGAGCAGAGACCCCTTGCCCACCAGCACAGCACAGCCCCAGAGTGGTACCCAAGAAAACAAGCAAAGCAAAGACGTTCTGTGGCCTATGCATAGGATGGCATCAGCTCTGAGGGACTGCAACCCTGGAAGAGAACCTGCAGGATAAAATGCTCTTTTACCTTGTTTAAAAAGACAGATCACAATATATCCTATATTGGAATACTTACTTGCTCTGTACAAAATAATTTATCAATTTCTTCCACAGGGAAGAGTCAGCAAATTAAAAATAAACAAGGAAAAACCCTCCTGCCACTGTTTTTATTTATCCTCTGGCCAGAACAGTAACACACACGTTTCTCTGGCTTCACATTAAAACACCACTTCCAGGACTGCTGCGGGTCCTGCTGAACCTTGATTCACAAACAAGGCAAGAACCTAAACTGCAACCCACTGACTCCTGTGCAGCCAGGAATGTGACATGAAGGAACAACCAGCTTGTTCTGCTGAATGCAGAGGGGCAGCACGAGCCAGCATGAGCCCCCAAATTGGGGCCGGGACAGAGAGTTGTGTGAGTGGATGCACTGGGGTTTTCAGGCTCAGCCACACCGAGAGCTACTTACTGGTTCATCTTTCTTCTGCATCCAGCTGTATTTTTTGTTGGGATTCAGCTCTCGAGGCAGCCGGATGGTTTTCAGACTTTCCATAAAGGGGGTGGAAAGTACTTCCATGAGCATGTGGGTGCTGGCAGCCAGCAAACTCTCCAGCGTTGGCCGGACAGGGAAACTCTCTGGACCTGCAGGGAAGGACAGAAAAAAAAGCTATAGAAGATCACATTCCAAGACTGCTTCTCCAACAGGCATAAGGAGAGGCTGATGGCCCTTTCTGGACCATGGCTGATCAAGGAGCCCCCCAGCCACCCTTGGCCCCCACCTGATATCTCCTGTTGTACTCAGCCATGGTGTAACTGGCAGTTCCCATCACTTCTCACCTCAGGAAGTTACTGGAAGGTGAGATTCTTTTCAGGACCTGCCAAGCTCTTGGAAAGCATCATCTGGAGCTACTGGGGTCTCTGGTGCCAAACCCCAACAGACTGTGGACTCAGTGCCTGCCAGAAGGGTGTTACCCTGGCAGCTCTCGGCAACTGGGGCTCCGTTTCCGCTACGCATACCACAAACTGTCTAGACGTGGTGAGGGCCTTTGGAAGGGAGAGCAGTACAAAAGCCACACGTAGCTCAGCCTGCTGCAACAAAAACCCTGCTCCAACTCCATCCCAAGTACCAGCCACTCCTGCAACTCAGGGCAATGCTCTCCTTGCTGCCTGGCTGAGGCTGCAAGAGATCCTCCTTGTGACGCCACTCTCTGCCCAGATGGAGAGCTGGGTCAACTTCGGACCATAAGCTGGGATTTTCTGCATGGTCCGAAGTTGACCAGACTCCCCACTCCCAACTTACTTTGCATTTCTTGCTTCCGTTTCTCCAGCTCCATCTCTGCAATTTCACTCAGCAAAGTGATCCCTTGCAAGAAGGAGTGCTCCAGGGTCTGGTCAGCTAACACCTCCACCTTCATCTGGGGTGGAGCGACAGTGGTGGTAGGCAACAAGGAGCAAGCCTGAGGCATTTCTGTAGCAGCCACCAAAGCATTCATCCCAGCCAGCGGGTCACCCGGCTTGATGTCCAGATCTGGGATTTGGCAAGTGATTGCCTCTTCTGGGTAGGAAGGGATCTCTGGCCCCTGCTCCCCCTCCTCAGGAGGCAGGCTGGGAAACTCCCTCGCCCGGGGCACATCGGCGCTCTGCAGATCCATGGCTACAGAGGTTTCCTCCCGCTGGGGCGTCAAGTCCATCTCCGGTGGCTCGTTCTCCGCATGCACGAGCAAACCGTCATAGTCCATGTGCATGGAGCAGGTTTCTGCTCCACTCCCGCTCTCTGCCTCAGCCTCTGCTTCTGCAGGACAGGCCACAACCTGGTAAGGAGGTGGGCAGCTCTGGAGGTCTTCCTGGTCCTGCTCCATAGCACCCAGGGCTTCGCCTTGGTGCAACAGGAGATTGCAATTGTCCATGTTCTGCACTGGGACGGCTGCGGAGGCAGTGATGTTCAGAGTCCCCATGTCCTGCTCACAGATGCCTTCTTGGCTTTCCTCCATCTGCACCTCTGATTTCACTCTCTCTTCCAAGGATTCCTCTTCTGCTGCTGCTTGGATGGGCTCTAGGATTTTGGACGGAGACAGGTGGATGGGCTTGACCTCTGAGGAAAGCTCCATGTGCTCAGAGTCTTCAGCAGGCAGCGGGACATCAGGAGCCAGGCCATCTGCATCAGATGCTGCGGGGGGCTGGAGGAGGTAGGGATAGTGTCTTCCAAAGGAGGGAGGCAGGGACTGGAATGGATATCCAGGGGGGATCTCTGCAAGATATCAGAAGGGACAGACTGTATAATGGCTGGGTGTCCAAAGCACCTTCTCTCTTGCTAAGGCATAGAGCTGGTTCCCTTTGCTTCCATCATCTCTGGTCTCTTCCTGTTCTCAAGTAATAGCTGCTTTGGGCACCTCTCTCCTGACCAAGCTGCCGCATGCAGCAGCACCCCAGAGGTCCCTTCCGCACCTTTCCAGCACTTTCATGCAAATGGAGAGAGATCTGCCTCCTGCATCCTCTCCCACTGGGACTCCAGCCCGAAGAACCAACCCAGGCTCGGCCCAAGGGAAGAAGAGAACCTACAGCCCCAGGCACCCAGGCATCGATCCCAGTCCATCACACCACCCCTGCTCCTTCCCTCTCCCCTGCCTTTTAGAGGAGCTATGTGGTTTTCCCTAGGGGAAGGGACAGAAGCGGGAAAGAGCCGAGGAGAAAAAGGGAGGCAGGCACAAACACAACGGGACTCTGCCAAAGCAGGGCTCTCTTACCTGGGAACAAGGCCTGATATGGACCAGCAGCCTCTTTTTCCAGCTCCAGGTCTTTCTTCTCCACGGTCTCGGGCGCCTCTTCCTTTGGAGGGATGGCAGGGGCAGGGGGTGGAGAGGCGGGGGGCGGGCTGGAAGGATGGGAGCTGGGGGTGGCGGGGTAGGAGTAGGCTGGCTGCGCAGGTGGCTCCTCCATCTTTTGGATCACCTCAGCTTTGAGCACAGACACAGGTGAGGCCCTGGGAGAGAGGGGAGGTGGACTCACAGCCTTGCTGTAGGACGTGGAGGCGCTGGGAGACAGCACAGGTGGCTTTCGGTGCACCAGTCCCGGGGCAGAGGAGGAAAGGCCTGATTTGGCACTGTCCAGGCTCCGTTTTGTCACCTTTTCTTCCATATCCACACGCTGCTCGTTTGCCTTCAACCTCTCCTGTGACAAGAACAGAGCAACACTCAGCACGACATCTGGAAAGTGGCACTGACCTACCACCAAGCAGGACCACAACATGGTCTTATCAAATATGTGCCGGAGTAAAACACACGTTCCCCAGGGCAAGACCATTTGAAGACCAATCTGACAGAAGGTGACACTGATCTACAACAGCTTCTCTATGAATTCCCAGCTCCAGGAATCATGAGAAGGATGCCTCAGCTTTCATTTGCATCCAAAGTAAACCACTTCTATTTCCAGGCCTCCAGCCTAGCAAGCCCACATGCAAAGGAAGGCTGAAAACCAGAGGACCACTACAAAAACGAATGGGTGTAAAACACCCAAACGAAAGCTCATGACTTCCAAAACCTTTTCATGAATGGGAACTGTCTCCAGGAGACAGTGTGACTGCTACAAGTCCCGCAGCTGCTTCTCTGAGCTGCTCAGGAGGTTTGTTTGGAGGTGACCAGGAATGAAACCACTCAGCTATGCAGAGACATCCCTAGGGAAGGAACCCAGGTCATGCTGCTGCTGCTGGGCAGCTCTCCTGACAGCACTGCTCAATGGCTCTACGCCAAACCCCTCCAAAACCCACACTAACTGCAGGATACACCAAATGCTTCATATCCCAGGGATCAGGGCAGGATCACTCAACGCGCCCATACCCTTGAGACACGCCACACAGGCACAGCTGCATTTTTTCCCCAGACACTCCAACTTCAGGCTCGTTTCACAGCCAAGCAAGAAGTTCTTGAAAACATACCACGAGCTGGGCACTCCTCTGCAGCTCCATGGCGTGGGCTGCTTGCTGCTGCAGGATGTACAGCTCGTGCTGCCGCAGCAGCTGCTGATGGGAGAGGAGCTGGAGCTGGTGAGCGTGCTGGAGGGAGCTCCTGGTCGGGGGGTACATAGCAGGCCACAGGGGGGGTGCCCGGTCCATCAGCTCCGCTGTGGAATGAGCAGAGATGCAGTCAGGGAGGCAGCAGGGTAGGGATGGACAAAGGATTCAGGATCACTCAGGGCACAGTCTCTACAGTCCCAGAGTGTGGGAGATGTCAAACACGGGGCTATGCAGAAATACAACCAGAAATCAGAGGAGAAAGTGTGCTGTGTCCCCCTTGGCAGCCCCAATCTCACCACCCCTGTGCTCTAGGGCCATCGGACTTGCTTTGCTCTCCAGGCACCCTTGGTTTGACTGCCCATGGCTGAGCCTGAGAAGAGATTCTCCTAACTAAGGATCAAACTCTGCAGGGTCTTGCAGGGGATGAAGAGCCACTGCTAAAGATCACACATTTCCATCTCCAAAACACACCTAATGAGAGGCCCACTCACACCCACACTACAGCTGTGGCTGCTGGTCCCCACAGGTATGTATGCTCCTCTCTGGCCCTCTCCAAAGTCTGTTTTCCCCACAGCTGTCAAAGAATGGTCCTCAGGGACACGCTCACATCCTTACCAAAGTGTGGCAAGTGCTCGCTGGGGATCACAACAAGCTGCCCTGACTGTGGATCTCTGGCAAACTGGTAGGCGGAAGGGAGAGCTCCCCCCATGGCAGGGGGGAAGCCTGGAGTCATGCCCTGGTGCAGGGAAGGGTGACCAAGTCCTGGAAGAAAAAACACCGAAGTCACAACTCAGGGGATGCAGACAGCTCCTACCCGCACGAGAAGTCATCTACTGCTCCAAAATGCCTCCTTCCCTTTTCCCTGTGCTCTTCCAACAGCCTCACTGGGCTGTAGCAACACTTTTCCCTGGATTTCATCGGTGTGAACACGCCATGACACTGCTCCCTCCCAGGGCACTCACCGTAGGGATGGCCAGCCAGCCACATGGAGGGGCTCCCTGTCCTGGGGAGCCAGGGGTGGGCTGCCAAGTGCGAAGCCGGGTCTGCAGACCAGCGCCCGGAGCCCGCCAGGGCTGGGCCTCCCGTCACCATGAGGTTGGAGTTCAAACCGTTCGTGGCGCAGCTGGAGGGGTGTATTCGGGCAAAATCTGCCAACTCCTTGCTTTCTCTGGGGATGGAGGAGGCGAGAGAGAGAGTGAGAGAGGGTCCGAGTGATGCAGGAGCCCAGGAGTGCGGACCAGCCTGCAGAACGAGTGTTTGCAGACCAGGGTCAGTGACTCAAGGAGAGCTGTGATGGAGGTGTCATGTCTAGAATAAAACATTCCATCTCTCCAGCCCTTCAGAACAGGCATGGATTTGCAGCTGTCTATCAGGATTGCTCTGCTGAGGACTCAGGATCTGCCTATAACCCCCACTACCCCACTCAGCATCCCTCTCCACGCCAGTTTGGTGCCAGCACCTACACCAGGACGGATGCAACTCTGTCTCCTCTCTGGACAGGTTGTCCCTGAGCTCAGCTTGTGACACTATGGCAAAAGACCTCACCTCCCTCCAACCCTCACCTGAGCAGCTTCTCCTGATCCCGCTCCAAGCGCCCTGCCAGGAGGTGGCTGTCCCGGTGGCGGCTCCTCTCGTCCCCACAGTCATCTTCGGAGCGTCCGTGCCCTAAGAGACAACCCAGCACCATCAGACAGGAAAAACAGTCTGAGGAAAGCTGTCTCCTCTCCTCTGGGCATGGAGGAGCAGTATCTGGGAGCCAGTACACCCAAACACCAGTGTCCCCAAGGATGTTCCAGGTTCAAATCCTGAAAGACCAGGCAAGGCTCTCTGTGTGATCAAGATATTCTCACTAAAGCATTATTCTCCTGGAAGCACCCAAGTGCATATGCTCTGAGGTTCATGTCTCCAAGAGGTCAAGGGACTACTTGCCAGGCTGGGCTAGCCTCCCAGGACAGCACAGCCACCAGCCTGGGAGCAACAGGACCAAAGGGTCCAATGTGCTGAAGGACAGTGGCAGATTTCTCACCTCAGAAAGAGCCGAGATGCAGCTAAATCCTGCATCAAACCACACAGTCCTGCCTAGCACATCTCAGGGAGGGGAAGGATTTTTATCTCTGCATTTTCTGAAGCACCTTTTGATCTTGTAAATCAGTCTGGGAGCACTGGGTACACTCTGGATCTTTGTCCTTCTGCAACAGGCAAAACCAACAATACAGACCCTCACAAAACCAGCGTGCTTCACTCTGCAATTCAACCCAGTAGCAGGAATCTGCATCCCCCCCGAGACACGCAACAGGAAAGGGTCTGATGAGGCAGGGTCACATATGGCAGATGAGAGGAATCCAAAAAGGGGGGCTGGATGTTTGGCTGGAGAAACCACTTGTCCACAATCAGAACAGCTCTTGCAAATACAGCCTGGCACAGCAGCAGCTGCATCTGCAAGAAGTTAGGAGGCACCTTCACAGGAGCAAGCAGCAGAGCCTCGCTTGGCTCTGAAAGGACCAGGTACTGGGGTCACCCTTCCCTTTATCCAAAGTCTTCACCCCAGCTGCCTGATTTTAAGCTTGCTTTACCCTAGTTTTTTCCCTAGCTTCTTTCTTGCATACTCATTTTTCACACAATTCCCTGTTGCCCCTCTCCGCACTATGCTTTGGAGATACTATCCACTCCTAAATCCCAGCCCTGCTTGCAGTGAGCACCCAGCCTCGCAGGACTGCACCCCAGCAGCCCTTCCCAGGGTCCTCATTCTCCTGTCTGGATACAGTTTGGCACATGGGAAAACATCTCGGAACACCAAGTCTATCCTGCTGACAGGCAGTCTTTTCAAGGAGAGCTCTAGTGTGTATTTCCACAAACCTGGACAGCCCATGGGTTTTTTGCTGTCAAGTCTCCAATTCCCTCAGCTTTTACTGTCAGAAGGAATCCAGGAACAAGACAACATCTCTCCCAGCTCCTTTCCCCAAGGCTCCTTCCGTGGGCTCCAGGCAGAAAACAAAGATGCTTTAAAACCTGGCACACAGCTCTCCCTCCCGAAGGACTTTCCAGGGTCACCATATCTCCCTCATAGCCTGCCAGGACACCACGTGCAGCCCAACCAGCCCCACGTCCCCAGCCAGCCCCTCCTCGACTCACTGAATGATGCCCCACACAGCCTCCGTTGCTCACTTTTACTCCCCAACCTCCACAGCACGGGGGCTCACAAATCCCTCTGGAGCCCAAACATCTTCTGCCGCCTCTCCGCCCTCATTCCCTTTCCACACCCTAGCCCAAGGTTTTCCCCCTTCGGAGCCCCTTTTCCTATTTCTTTTCCCCAGTCAATGCCCAGCTGTCTCTTTGGTGTGGAGCAATACAGAGCAATTCCTTGGAGTGCTCACAGCCTCCCTCCCTTCCTTGGCATAAGGTGAGTTAACCCCCGCCCCCACACTTTCACCAGAAAAGCGCTATTTTGTTATTTTATCATCGCTCCTCCCCCTCCCATCTACACTCCTTGTGCTCCATTATTTCTAGACGAGTTCATCATCTTTCTTCTACCCCCCCCATCCAAACACACACACTGAAGGACCTCTAATTCCAGCCCAGCCTCCATCCCACCAACAGGACAGTCCTTTTCTGGACAGAACGAGGATTGTCCAGACAGTGAATGATCATTCTGTCTATATATATGAACATGACGCATGGACTGCATAGAAAAATTCAATCAGTTATGCATGGAGGAAAGGCTTAGGTCCGTTCCCTTGACAACCAATGCCCGGTACTAAATACTTGCATTTTACTTGCCAAATACTACAGATTAGCCAACTAAAGCCTGCTTTCTCCTTCTTAAAAGGTCTAAACATTCAAGCACCGTCCACTCAGCGCAAGCAAGCTAATGTTATTAGACGAATATCTCCTGGCACACAAAGGGGGGGCAGCATTTGGGGGGCGAGAGGAGGAGAAAAGCAGTCTTGTTTTCTGTCTGAAAGCCAACTGCATCACTTAGCAACGAGCCCAGAGGCCTGCCAGAATTCAACCCTTGTTTGCAGCCTTTTAGTTCGGCTCAGTAAATTACATTTAACGCAAGCTGGGAGCGTCTGGGATGATTGAACGGCTGAACAAACAGCTCCCTGTGCTGCCCACGAGGTCCTCGGCCGGCTCCCGCCCGGCTGTGGGGAGGGCACTGGGAGGCGATGGGAATGGGGACAGGGGGCTGCTGCCTGAGGGAAACTGCTTCTTGCCACTGAGGTTTGGGAGAGGGGGGCAAAGGCAGAAAAATGGGGAAGACAAGGGCTAAAAATGGAGAGCCAACCATTGCTCACCAGCCGCTCGCTTTGGCATCGCTCCTTGGCACACCAGAGCCCCGTGCTGGGCAGCCCCTGGGTGTTCTCTTGCTACACAAGCCAACCGGAGAACCGAAATCTCTGGTGCCATCCCCCTCCTGCCAGCGCCACGGCTTAAATCAAAACCATGAGATTACAACACCAGCACAAAGGTGGATCGAGAGGTTTCTCTGTCACTCCCTTTGCTAATGGATCAAATCCAGAGGGACTGGAAGTCGGGACAGGGGACTGACTACCTCTTGCACAGG
This sequence comes from Eulacestoma nigropectus, assembly GCA_013397775.1. Lineage (NCBI taxonomy): Eukaryota > Metazoa > Chordata > Aves > Passeriformes > Eulacestoma > Eulacestoma nigropectus. Next base: position 995,450 of record VZTE01004515.1, read on the forward strand.
GGGTCTTGTTACAACATGTCCTTGGCTGGCAAGGGAGGCAAAGGGAGCTGAAGATGCCAAACTCAGCTGATGGCATGCAGCCTGCACTGGGTGGCTGCTCTTCCCAGGGAACAGATCCTCCAGGGATGCCCTGAGACAAGCCCTAGGGAACCTACCCTTGATGCTACTGAGAGACAGCGAGCGATCCCGGTCTGCCAAGCTGGGCCCCAGTTTGCTGCTGCTGCTGCTGCTGTTGCTGCTGCTGTTGTCCTTCTGCCGGGCCACAGCCACAGCGATGCCAACAGGCAAGTGCCTCACCTCCACCTCGCCCTGGGAGCCAATGCTCTCACGGCCAAAGGATTTGGCACTCTCGGGTCTCTCAGGGTCCCTCTTTAGCTGCTTCGCAGGCTGCTGCAGCAACAGCTGCTGCACCTTGGAGGCTCCCAGCTGCGCAGAGTCCAACTTCACGTTGCCCAAACCCCCAAAGGGGCTCTTCTTGCCGCAGCTCTGCCGGGACGCCGTCTCCTTGGCAAAGCTGCCACTGTACTTGATGAGGCTCTGCATGGCCGAGCCTTCACCGTGCGAGGCGGGGTGCAGGACGTCCGCGGCGCCCCGCGAGCCCACCACCGAGGACCGCGGCAAACCGCTGGGGTCAAGGTAAACCTTCTTGGCTTCCTCCTCCACCCGGCTGACATGGTTGTGCTGCGCGGCCAGCACCGCCATCTGCGTGGTGGCAAAGTTGCCCATCTCAAAGGGCTTCCACTTCTGCTCCGGCGGTTTCAGCTGACCGTGGTCCAGGTGCTGCCGGGAAGAGTCCAAAGTGCCATAGACCTTTGCTGCTTCTTTGGAGCTGGATCGCTGGAAGCGGTCCCGCTCGCAGGGGCGATGCTCTGCCTCCGGACTCGGCTTCAGCAAATCCTTGGAGGCCAGGAACTCCCTGCTCTCCGGAGAGCCCAGCCCCGGCCGGTTGAGGAAGGGCTCTGAAGCGACCTGTCTCTTCAGTGCCATGGAGTTCGTCCTGATCACCGAACCCTTCTCTCTCAGAACCTCCATCCTTTTGGCATCACTGTGACAAGAAAAGTCCTGGGACAAGAGTGTGCGGGAGGCATCTGCAAGGCACCGCTCCGTGGGCGACTGCAGCACCCCCACCTTGCCAAGGTCCTTGTCCTTCCCCTTGTTGTCACGGGCCTGGGAGGCGATTTGGATGGGCCCGCTCCTCTCGTCGTAGGCTTCGACCGAAGGCACGAAGGTGGGGGCGATGACTTTGTGCTCCCTCCCCAGCTCCTTCGCCGGCGGGAAGATGGTGTACATGCTGGAATGGACGGGCTGCGGAGGGAATGTTGTGGCCGGCGTCATCTTCCCCGTCTGCGAGGGGTGTGGGGATGGACAGCTACAGGAGACGTGCAAAGCACCCACGGAGGGCAGGAGGGGCTCCCCCCGCTTCAGCCGCTCCGCGTGGGCGTGCGCAGAAGGCCTCATGTTCTCATCGTGCCGAGCGGGATCCTTGGCACAGCGGTCCTGCTCGGCACCCAGGACCTTCAGCATGGGGTCCCCGCCGCCGTTGCAGTTGCTGAGGGAAGAGCTCTGCAGCGGGTTCTTGGACTTGGGTTCCCCACTGCCTGCGCCCCGATTTGGCATGTGCTCGGCCAGGAATGGCGAGAGACGCTCGCCGACCTTCACCGCCTTCTCCACTACACTCACTTTCCGGTCGCTGTCGGGCTTGGTGTCCTGTGTGAGGTCGACCACGCTGCGGGGTCGGGGCTCCTCCTTCGGCTTGCTCTCCTTCTTGGCAAAGGGCAGGGACAGATCGCTCCGGCATGCCCGCTCCTTCCCACCGGGGTCTTTCAGGCCTTCTTTCGAGCTCTTGTGCAGCTGCCCAAGGTCCTTTTCCCGGAGCAAAGTGCTCGACGTGTGGCTGCCCACGGTCCTTGAGAGGGGAGGCTGCGGGTGCAAAGCGGACTGGCCGGCATGGCTGGACAGGTAGAATCCATCTGCAGGGTAAAAGCAACCAAAATTATCACAGGCTTCCAACTCCTTCAGTCCTACACAGAGACAGGTAAGAGGTGGCAAACCAGGAAAGAACAGATTTCAAGGATGCCTTAAACAGAAATACCCAGGGCAAAGGAGACCAAGGAGGTTCCTCCATGTGGGATGCAAGACAGCCCTGTCTTTGATGCACACTGCGGCTTCAAGGAAGGACCTGGCCAGCTTTCCTACAGGACAGCCACATCCAAAACCTTGGTACTGCTCAGCCCAGAAAACATCCCTGGCTGATCACCCAAGGGCGTTCCTGCTCTTCACCCCCAACACTCCAGCATCCAGCAACTCCAGCAGCCAAACAAGCCCGAAGAACAGGGTAAGTACCCAGGAGTGACCCATGGGAAGAGCACACAGGGTCCCAGACTCACCTTTCTGCGACTCAAAGAGGCTGTGCTGTCCCAGCTGGGCCAGGAGCGGACTGCCAGCACTGGGAGGTTCGAGGTGGCTCAGGGGAATGTACGATGGGTAGAGACCGTTAGGCAGATGGGAAAAGCCTGCAGAAAATGGGAAACAGAAGAGGGAAACATGTTTTATCCCGAGCAGCACGCTGCCTTGGAACAAGCCCCGCAGGAGCACAGACTGTTGTGGCTGTCGGTCCCTCACACGCCAGGAGCGGCGGCGGCGGTGGGGACACACGCGGTGACACACAGCACACACAGCCCAGGGCGGGCACCGCTGCTCGGGGACCCCACTTCAGGTACTGACCCCCCACTGCGGGTCCCCCAGCTCACCCCAGGCACCTCTGCGAGGCTCCAACTCTGCAGCAAATGGAGCATGCTGCTTCCTGAGCACAGCCTGACACCTGAAGGCTCAGTGACCAAACCACCTGGCTGATAAGATGTTCTATCACAAGTACAGTGACCTGTGGGTGAGGGCACTCCCCAACGTGCTTCCAGAGCTGTGATAAGACCTTCTTGCCAGCACAGCTTTGCCAACGCAGCTCGTCCCCGCTGCAGGTGCCCAGCACTGGGTACAGGCTTTGGGAAAACACGAGAGCACCCTCCAGAGCAGCTCACAAGAAGCACAGTTTCACGAATCCAAACCCAGCATCTTATCCCAGAGGAAGGCGAAACAGAGGAGAAAGTGTGACAACCATCCACGAGCTGATATGAAAGCAGCATATCCCCACGACCCTGCTTGCCAGGGGTCTGGATGTCCTGGACACTGGGACCCCAGCAACACCCTCATGCAAACTGTCATCATCAGCATTTCCTCAGTGAATACAATCACCATAATAGTGGTAATAACACCCACTGTTGGCTACAGGCAGCAATTCCTCTCCAACACTGCCACCAAACGACACCCGTGCAACACTACAAACCCAACCCTCCGCCAGAACCAGCATCCCAGTCCATGCTATAATTTAAAAACTGAGTAAAAGCCATCAGGAGAATCTGAAGGAGCCAGTCAAGCCCTCTGCAACCCTCCTCCCTTCCCCTCAGCCTCCTCTAGCAACCAATGTCCCCCAAATTCAATGATCCCACTGAAAGCAACCAGGCAACAAGTTTGTCAAGAGTCCAGCATCCAACTGGCTCAAAACAACATCACACCAAAACCCAAGGGGAGACAGAGAAGTTCAGTCCCCGAAGCTGCACGTGGAGCACCATCTGCGAGAGCTAGTCAATATTTCACATTATTTAGACAGCCAGGATCTCTTTCGCATACATGTTTGCATCCCGGCATATGTGCCTCACCGACGCGGTGCTCCGCACAGCTCCTGGCCCGCATCCATCGCCCGACAGATCCCAGCGGCATCACCCGCACACGCCAACCCTCCAGCAGCAGGACCAGGGGAGCTGCTGTGCCCGTGCAGTTCAGCACTGAGCCCGTTCCCAGCAGGTAAAACCTGCTGTTTAACCTTGAGCACGGTGCTGCAAAGGCACTGAGTGTGCACACATGTTCGCGCCTCTCCTTGGCAACCCCAAAACCTCCACACTGAAGCATTTCCAAACACCTTTTCTTACTCCAGAGCTGGAGAGGGCTGGGTAGAACCCAGGAGCACCTACCCCCGCTTAGCCGTGAGCAGCTCCACTCCACACCACGTTTGCCTCGGCCGTGTCACCGTCACCGCTCCGGCACGGCTGGGCTGGCAACGAGCCAGCATCTGGAGCAGGAGCAACACATTTCCGAGGGAACGCCGAGTCCCATCTGGCAGAGCACATGGTTGCAGCATGGCAAAGTCCCTGGAGCACCCCATGCCACACCAGCCCGGAGGCTCTGGCCGCAGACATCCCCACGTGAGCCCCTTCTCCCAGCCAGACGTCAATCCCAGCCGCAGCTGCTCCAGCAGGCGGAAACACCAGCATGGGGATCACGGCAAGACACATCCCATACTGCAGACACCACTGTGCACAGATGCCCATGGCATGTCCCCACCTGCACGTGGTGCAAGGACATGAGGCCACCTGCAGGGCTCCAGGGAAGGGACACACTCCAGCACTGCCATCCAGCACAGGGACACCTGCACACAGCTGAAGCTACTGGTATCCAAAGAGGCATTTTGGTACCAGTTACATCCCTGGTCCTCTGAGGACATCTCCCTGCTTTCAGCATCACCTCCTGCCCAGGGATAACACAGGCTCAGTCCCAGCCCCAAATGTTCTGGGGGCTTCCTCCCCAGTCAGCATCATTGCATCCTGCTACAGTGACCCAGCCTCAGCTTGGAGCTGCAACAGCAGGAGGAGGAATGGGAAGTGTCCAAGCTGGGGACAGGTTCAGATGGACAGGTTAGGAGCCCTGCCAGGCAGTGTCACAATGCCAGCTTGGAAACAGTAGCAAAACTGAACTGATGTGACCTGCCAAGCCCCAAAGCCACCTCACACCAGGCAGCCCTTCCCAGTAACTTCCAGAAGCCCACAGCAGCAGCGCTGCTCCTCAGAGAGGCGTGAGCCCAGCACAGGAGCTCAAAGCACATTCCAAAGTTTTGCAGGTGGAGAAACTGAGGCACAGGCAGGTGCAATGACTTGGTGCATCATGCAGCTGATCAGCAGCAAAACCAGAGAACCACTTGAACTCCAGCCTCGGGTCTACCAGCAACATTGTTTTCCCTTGCAAAGTGCCTGAAGAAGCTGCACAGGCTGTATTTACCTGGCTTGTTCCCTGCCAGGAACCAGAGCTGGAGTAGGGAGGAGGAATCCGAACCACAGCTTTCCTGGAGGAAAAGGAGATGAACCTAATGCAAATCCAACCTCGAGGCACTGCCAGGGCATCCCTTCCTCTGTACAGCCCTCCAGCAGCCACGCTGACGGGCCGGTGTAAGACTCGCACGCAGCCCAAAACCTGCTGCCCCAGTGCCCTGGGCAGGACCTGGAGGTGAAGCTGCTCCTCCATGTGCTCAGGAGCTGCACTCGCAGGAGGCGGCCGCGGGTGAGTCGCTGCCTCCTTGGATCTCCGTGCCAGAAAGCGATGCCAAGGGGAGAAACTCTACCGCAGTGAGCAACGCATGGCTCACCCCAACCATGGGCTTCTGCCAGAAGAAAGGGAGGGGAAAAGGGGAAACCACAACCATCTCCATCTGCCTGGGGCCAGGGTGTTTGCTGAACCAGCACAAGATCCGCTTTGCCCAGGGACACGCCGACAGGTCTCGGCAGGCTGAGCCACACTCCTCCAGCCGATTGCTTGCCCAGAGGCGGTCTGGCACCACAGCACAGGCAGGGAGGTGTAAGTTGGCAACGCTGCCAAGCCCAGACTGGCTGTGCCCCCCTTCCCTGCCAAGTTACACCACGCCAAACACATGCGTGTGCCCATTAGCTCGGCCTCTGACCGTCTGGGAAAGGCACCACCAACACTTATCTCATGCCAGCGGGGACACACATGATCCAAAGCAGCCCAGCTCTGAGGGTAAAAGGGTTCACGGCACAGAGATCGTCCTTTGAACCACCTTATTTCTATAGCCAGCAGCCAAAATACAACCCCTGTGATGCTCCAGTTGCTGCAGTGGATGAGCACACCTGTCCTCCTCCTTCCCAGCTCCAAGATTATAAAACATACCTGTTTTGCACAATTGAGACATAAATCACTGAGGGCTGTTATTAAAGGAACTTGGCGGGTGCAGATGTGTCAGCCCACTCGAAAACATCTTCTTCATCTTTGCTCAGCTCTCCAAAATGGCACGGGTTCGGGGGAAGAGGTACGGCCGCGGGTGACTCACCACCGAGAGGGGATGTGACCGATGAGGAGATGAGATACCAGCGACCGCACAAACCACACACCAAACGTCTAGAGGCCGGAGGTCGCGCTGGGGGAAGTGGGAAGGAAACAGACCCCACGTGCTCAGCCCGCTCGGGGTTGCCAAAGGTCCCTGTGAGGAGGGAGCCGACAGAAAGCACCGCCAGACAGAGCTGGGGAAAGAGGGCGGGCAGCCATGCCTGCAGCAGAGGGGGCTGCCACTGGTCACCCGGAGTTTTAAACTTGTGGGGCTCTCTTCGACTTGGCCCCTCACACTTCAAGCCTAAAATTCAGTCCCAGCTGGACAAGTCGGTCAAGCCTGGGTTGTTAAAGAGGCAGACACGAGGAGGGCATGCTGGACGCAACATGCTGGAACTGAACATATCTCCCCCGTGGACACAGCTCCGGCCAATGAGCCGGGCTACACGCCTGAGGTGACACAGGTGTGTGCCAGCACTGGGAAAGCCGCTCCATCCCTCCTCGGCTGTAGGTGACCGGCTGGCACCTTCAGCATCCCCATGCTGCCCTCCACACTGGCTGCCAACCTGCTGCAGAGGGGACAGCTCACTTGGACACCCATGAAGGGTCAAGGGCAGCAAGTGGGAGCAACATGGAGACACCACTCAATGGGGAATTCACTCTCCCAGTCTGGTTCCACATTTCCAAACTAACCAAGAGCACCAGCATACCACAGAGAAGCAGCATCCACAAAGCCTCTGCTCATACCTTAGGACAGCTTTCCAGTTGGAAAAGACCTTTAATCAAGTCCAGCACAGCTGGACAGCCCTGGTGGCTGGCATGGGATAACAGGTGGCCACGTGCACTGCTGGCTGCAAAGCACACCCTGAAGCTGCATGCCGGCCACGAGCCATCCTCGCCTTAGAAGCCACAGCCCTGGCACAGGAAGACCAGTGGCCTCCAGCATCCTGGGAGAAGTGAAGTAACTCTCCCCCATCAGCCCCATCTGCCCGTTACACGTTTCTGCCACTTATGAAACATTTCCAACCGCCGGCGTCTCGCCCCATCCTCCCTGGCCATGACAGACGGACACACTGCAAGGACTCAGGCTGGCACCATGCAGTGTTCTGCAAGGGGCTGTGGCCACAGAAGAGCCTGAGCTGTAAAGCCTGGCCCCTTGGACCAGTCTAAGCCCAGCAGGGCTGGGAAACACAGCGGCGAAGATTCAGGTTTATTTCCACGGGATGTTTTGAACTCTGGGCACTCAAGGGAGATTTGCAGCCTGGCTGCAGCCAGGTTCTCAGCTGGCTGCTGGGCGCAGCACAGAGAAGGAGCTGCAGCCGCCCTTGGCCGGGAGCACAATAACCTCTTCCCCAGTCCAGCTCGCAGTGCCTCACAAGCAGCCAACTGGGACAACAGTCCACGCCACAAACAGCTGGATAAACGCTTAAGTCCTCCCCAGCACGGAGGGAGGGGAGGAAAGCAGGGAAGGTCCAAGCACAGTGAGCACCTTCCCACCACCGGCAGGACGGACACTACACCAGCTGCCTGTGCTTACCATCATCGGTGCAACCCTGATCCTCTCCCTGCAGAAGCAGCAGACTCCCCGGGAAGACTCTTTCAGGGCTCCCCCTCCAGCACACACTTCCCCATCTCTGCCCCGCGCAGCTCGGCGAGGCATGGCCGCAGCTATTCCTCATGCACGCATTTATGGCTGCAAACAGCTGCGAGCCGGAGTGCTGACAGTGTAAATCTTTGCCACCTCCTCCCCTGCCTGCCAGGGCAGCTCCAGTGACACCCGAGGCACCGGAGCCGCTTTGACTCTGTGCCATGCACGAGACACCAGCGATACGGGCCCCTGAACATGCCGGGCTGAAACCAAAGCCCCCGGATCAGATGTGCCTGGACTCCAGCGGTGGCTGGTCCCCATCCCTGTCCCCAGCAGCCCCAAGCTGCTGTCACAACCCAATACTCTCCGTGCCAAAAACCGCCCCAAAAGCCATATTTACACCCCATGCCACGGGACTGGCAGTAGCTTCAAAGCCCTAATTTACAGCCTCAATTCTCTGCATCCCCTGAAAGCCTTCGATCCCATCCCCAGGATCCAGAACAGCCAGGGCAATTTAACTCCCCATTTAATCTTCTAAGGGCCCTGGTGAGCTCGGAGACAGCATCCTCTGGCGGGGGGTCCGCACTCCCGGCCTTTGCTGGCTTCAACAGTGCCGCGCCGCTTTCCTTCAGCTGCAAAAATCACTACCTTAAAAGCCAAGGCAAGTTCTCCCTCCAGCTCAGTACAGCTCTCTATTGTTTCTTTTAATTTTATTTTATTCCACGTGGGAATCTGTGTCCAGGCTGCTTTATTTTTAAGTGGCTCTTGCTCAATATTTACTATCGCTCGCAGCTGCGTCAGCACAGGAACACTGCGCGCTCGTGCCAGGTTTCCGACCAGCCGTCCTGCAGCCATTCCCCCCGTGCCGATGCCGTGCCATGACTTTCCTGCCGTGCCACCCTCGTGGTGAATCACCAGCCCCCTACAGCCACAGGACACTGAAGGGCAAGGTGTGAGCGCAGGGCATGGGGGGGTTCTCTGCTTCCATGGAAATAAATATCATCAGGCCGAGCCCTGCCGCTCACCTCCTCCTCACCCAGGAGCTGGAACAGCCCCAACAGCCTGGAGATGGCAGAGGAGGAGAAAATGAGAAGTGGTTGGAAGGGCTCAAGGGACTGGTGCTCACGCCTGGTTCTGCCCCAATGTCCTGCAGACTTAAGTTTCCACCGTGCAACAAAACAAAGGCAATCCAAAGTATGCCAGTGCCTCGGGAAAAGGACACCAACAGGACACCCTGAAGATCCCCCACAAGGTCACCCACCAGCTCCCCATTAACAGCATCTCCACAGGGACAGCAAGAAGCCACCCAGGTGGGGACACAAATTGCTCTGGCAGAATGAAGGTGGCTTTTCCTCATGCTGGAGGAGCCAGGATGGAAACCATCCCAGTGGGATTCTTGATATAATGCACAGCCGGTCCACTCAGCCTGAAACACGGGGTCCGGGAAGCACTGATCCGGTCCCACGCTAATCCTGACACTCAAACCAGTGTCAGCACTCCTGGGTCACTGCCAACTGCTACAGCAGAAGCTTCTCCCACATGCCCCCAGCCTGAAATCCCCCAGCACGTCGGATGTCTCTCCTTTTCCGCTGGCATAATTAAACCTGACACCCCAACAGGGGTCCACCGAAACCTCCAGGATCTCACTAAACAACCACACAGCTCTCCTCAAACAGCAAGGAGCGACTCGGTGGGGTCTTCAGCTCCACATTTACTAAAATGCCGTATGGAAATTGAAAAAACAATAATTTAAACTCTCCGACTGATTAGCAGAATCCCCAGGAATGTGGAACCTGGCTGCTAGACTGCAGTCTCGCCTTCTTCTCCTCATTTTCTAGGACAGCATCAAAATGTCTTTGCTCTGGTTCATCCTTCATGATGCTGAAGATTCTTCAGCCACTGGTGTCCAGCACAGGGGTTCTAAGGCTGACTCTGCTCCTGGCACTGGGCGTACACTTTCAGTACAGGTGCTTCCCCTCTAAGCACAGAAATTTAACCCATCCCATTTTTTAAAATTGTATTATTTTTTAAATCACCCAAACTCAGTGCAGAAGACGATACAAACAAGTGAGCTCCCCCACCCTGAGCCCTGCCCACACATTTAACCCAGCACCACCCACACACTGTCCCATGCCTTCATTAGAAATGAGCTCATTACCCTTCTGCTGCCAGAGCCCAGAGAGCTACAGGAGCTCAGTGGGGGAGATTATTGTGGGATGGCATTGGTGCTGGTCCCCACATCACCTGCACCGAGTGCCTGCCAGCAGCAATTAAATCAGCCTTCAAAGAGAGATCCCAGCTTTCCCAGCACCATTAGCCGTGCCCTGGAGGGAACACGGTCTATTTTCAGCCACAATGACTTAAGATCAGGTCACCAGCAGGTTAAATGGGACTGTGCAGCATCATCTCCCTGCCCTCCCATTGAGAAATTAAACACCGCTGTGTGATGGGCAGCACCAGCCCTGGACACACACCAGGTGCCCATGGAAAGGTAAATGCCAGCCGCCTGCTCCTCTCCTCTGCTTCCCATCACTGGCCATGGACACCCACTGCCCTGCCTGCCTTCCCTGTGCATGGGGTGGTGGGTGGGGGTTCACTGCAGGATCACCCCTGGGTTCCTCCCTGCCTGTCCTCTTGTCCAGCACCGTGACAGCTCATGGCCAGAACGGTCCCCATCATGCCAAAGGCCAGGAGTCCTGGAAGGAGCTTCATCACCCCCCTATCCTGCAAACTCAGGCCCACACAGTGCCAGACCAGGGCTGCTTATCTCGCCCCTTCCTCCCGATGGCCCAACTGAAAGTCCCCAAGCTGGGGACTGCCCCAAGCCACCAGTTCCACCAGGGTTTCACCACAGCCACCAGAGAGGTGGCATCTCCCCACAGCAGCTCCATCTGCTCTTCTGGTAGGTCCACCACTGAAACCCAATCAGCCACCCCACCACTAACATCTGGCGGGGAGGTGGCAGCTGGATGCGGGTTTGTTTTGCCTCCCAGGCTCCTGCCAGGCGCAGTCAGCACGAGCCGGGATGACTCAAAGCCCGGGAGACGCAGCCTCCATCGCTGCTTATTTTAAACCCTCCCGTCTGCAAAGCAGCTGCTGTGGCTCAGCACCTCTCGGAGTACCTTGCAAAGGGGGTGGCACTGCAAGGGGAAACTGAGGCACAGCCCCACAATTAGACCTGGGCACCACATCACCAATGCCTGCGTGCTCAGCAGTCACAGAGCACAACACAGGGAGTCAGCAGCAAGAGGGGATCAGCTCCGAGAAACACCCCAGGGCTGCAGCAAGGACATTGCTAATGACCCAAATGCATCCATCAGCTCCGGCTTCCTGATTCCCCTTGGATACAGCACGGCCAGGACACAGTTAAGTGCAAGGTGAAGCTGGACGCTCCCGCATGTGCTGCTCTGTGTGCCACGGGAGTGAACGCATCCCTCTCCCAGAGCCCAGTACTGACTTAAAACAATACCTACAAGGGCCTAAACCACCCTGGGAAAAATTCAGCAACAGGCTGCAGGCATCTAGGGGTGGAAGAAAGGGATCCATACACAGATCAGAACCTCCTAAGACTCTTTTCCTTAAGTAACTAGGCTCAAAAGCTCAGCCTCTGCCTAGCCTCTCCTCTTGACCCCACACTCAGCCTTTTTTCCTTCCAGAGGCTCCTGCCCTTCCCACACCCTCCTGAACATCAGCCCACGCCACCTCTTCTGCACCAAAAAAGCACTGAACTGTGAAGCAAAGGGGTATCTGCGGCCGGCAAACGCCCGGGACCCCACACCTCCCCGCTGCCGATAATGGCAGATAAACGCAGAGGCAAATATTATGGCAGTGCGGTTTAATTCCTGATGAATTATGCAAATCCGTATTCAAATTGAAGCACAGCCCTTGGGCTCTTGACAAATTGCCAAGCTGGCCCCGATGACACCAGGCAGGGACGGCCAGCCCTCCACCAGGTGAGGCACTACATGGGTGCCCTACATACGTACATACACACACGTACACGCATCCACCTCTCAGCTAGGGAGACCAAGGAGCACTTGCAAGAATGCTTCAAGAGTGACTTTTGCATTTCTCCCTCCTCCCAGCTGCGTTTAGTGTGTCCAAGGAAGGCCACGGAGCTTTCGTATCCTCCACAAGATGGAAGCAGCTTGGCCTGACGGCGAGATTCAAAGCAGGACAGAAGATAAAATCCACCATGTCCAGGGCTCGGGAGAACTGGCGGCAGAGAGGGGCAGGAGCGGAAAGCCTAAAACACTTGTGCCAATACGACTGTCAGCCCTGAAGCCGAGGAAAGGAAGATCTGTCCACAAAATAGTCACAGAGAGGGCTCATCTGATGAAAGTAGGAATTTCCGATCCCACACAAACCCCGAACATCCATTAAAAGTAGCAGAAGAATTGCCGCTTTGTGTCACTAATCTCATTAGGGAGAAAGCCCCGCTGCAGTGCAGGATTGCAAAGGGAAACCCCGGCACACTGCACACTCCAGGAGCCCAGCACAGTGTGCCTGCTCATCCGAGCGGAGCCGGGGCTTCCACCGGCACCCCGGCGAGGTGCCTGCACCCTTCTTTACTCACCCGCCCGGATCTCTACTCGCTGGAGCATTATCCGCTTGGCTTGCGTGTGACACGGCATGTGGGATGTCCCCACGCCCAGCAGACCAGGACACAAACACCAGGATGACACACACTGCGTGGAGATAACATGGGAGCTACTTCATCCACACACAGCGACCGGCGCTGCCTGCAAGCAGCACACAGCCCAATCCCTCCAAAACCCTTCCTCCCCAGCACAAAGGCCACTGCCGTTATTACTTTTAATTTTTTTTCAATTAAAAGCAATTAAACTAAATGTGTTAAAAGTATATTCCAGCCACGGGGAATTCTGCTGAGAAGGGATGGGGGCATGAAGGGAATCAGGGGCAAGACATCCAACCACTGAAGGTAAAAGGAGCTCTTTGCTGGCAGGGATGCGTCAAGATAAGATGGATGGAGACAGAAGCAGGAGCAACCTTTGCAGAAGTTGCCGGGGATACAGCTCCAGAGAAAAAGGGCTGAGTGTCTTAAAATTTCTGTTATTCCTTTAAAAAGGCATATTCCCTCCTGAATACTGCTCCTTCCCTTGCTCCAAGCCCACCATGTTTGGCTTGCCTGCCTGCATCCAGCTCCCTCAAAATGGCTCTTTGGCCACTGCTACGCTGGCAATAAAATTTATTCCCAAGGTCACTTCAATCCTTTTGCCACTATTTCAATCTGGCTGGATTTAACAAAACCCAGCCTCAGACACACTGAACCCCCCCCCTCGGCCCCTCCTTTCTGCCCATCACTTCCCCGATTTAGCGATGCCAAACTCTCAACTACCTTTCGCTTCCCATAACCATCAGCGGCAACAGCTGGAGAGGAAAACGGGAGCATATTGTGCACCCAACAGCTGATCCTGGCGGCGTGGGGAGCGAGCCCAACTGTCACCGCCGCGGCGCTGCCGGATGGGGGGCTCCCGCCGCGCGTCCCCCAGCCAGCGCCCACGGGGACCGGGCTAAAGTGGCTGTGTCATTGCCATCCCCTTGGTGTTTAAGAGCTGGGGAGAAGCGAACAATAAGCAAAGCAAATAAACAGCAGAGAGGGACGGCGTCGGTGGGTGCGTCGCGATGCCTGAAGACATCCAGCTGTGCCATCCCGGAGCGAAGCCAGCCAGAAACGCGGGGACGGGAGGAAACATGGGGAGAAGGAAACCGCCAAATCCTCGTGGCGAGGGTGAGGCAGCCACGCCGGAGTGGTCCCCTCCCAAACTTTGCTTTTTAAACAGCATCCCCAGCTGGAAAAGCCAGTGAGAGGCTGTGTAGCTGGACACAGCACTGCTCCCTTGCCCTGGCTCCAACGGGCAGGGAACTCGGGACTGCCCTGGGCTCCTCCACCCCGCCTGCATTTTCAGGTTGTTCAGGGCGCACCGTGCTCTCCGTTTCAGCAGCGAGGCTGAACAAAGCACTCCCTTGTCCTCGGCACCTCGAGCAGCCGATGCTGGATCGCGTTACCTAACCCAGACCAACATCTCCTCGTCCGGGCACGGCAGCTTTCGTGTCAGCACATGCCAGGCTGGCCCCGATTCCCTGCACCACCTCCTGCCCGGAGCCTTAACTGGACCAGTTTAGTACACGGGGAAAACACACAGGGCCTTGTTTGGACTCGTCGGGCGCTAACCCCAGCTCGGGGAGGTGATCCGACACCCTCGCGCCGGTCGCAGCCACGGCTGAACCGCAAAGCGCTCACCTGGAAGGCTGCCGTAATGACGTTAATTCCCCTTAACAATGTTCATTTCCATATTCATCAGAAGATGGTGAAATGACAAGATGGGGGGTTATTTACTATATAATTATAAACTAATTTCAGCTTTACCCTGGGTTATCCTAGGAAGGAGATCTAAAATTTCCCTTACGAAAGCCCTGCTCTGCTAACCACGTCTGCAGTGAGATTAATTCCCAGCAATTTCCATTTCTCCAACAGCTGCTGTGCTGGGAAAGAGCAGGAGCTTGTCCCCAACACCAAGGACCTGCCCAGTGCCCCATGCCACCCCCGGCTAGGATTTCTAGTGCCGGCTCATCCTGCAGATTAGATTTTCTCTGGCACACCATCAGTCAGGGATGGGACCCGTGGTTTTCCAACCCCACCAAGGAGACTCTGTACTGGGTAGAAGGCAAGGCTTGCTCCAAGTGGGAGAAAGGCTGCTAGAAACCACACTAATAAATGACACCTTTACCAGCCTCGTGTACCAGAGGCAGGGACAGACTCCTGCCCGTTCACCTGGGAAGGTGCTGGAAACCCTCACACAGCGGAGGATCCTGCAGGACCTTGCTCCAAGCAAGTTTACGTCACCACTTTGGCCCTTGGGCTCTTGTCCGTGTTCCAAGCCCAACATTCCTACCAGCTACTACTGCTTGGGATGGGCATTTCAACCGAGGCTGCACCACAGGGTGGACAGTCCTTCCCACTGCTCCTGAAGGATGGAGATGCCACCCCACGGCCCACCAGGACCTTGGGAAAAATCACTGGGACATCAGAGAAACACAAGAGCTCAAGGTGGGAGATTCCCAAAAATGCACAAGTTCCTTTTCCACCACCATTTCAGCCCAGAGACTGCTCCTGCCTTCCTCACAGCCTATGAGTTGGCCACCAGCCCAAGGGAGCTGCAGGGACATCACTCCATGGCCGAGCACTTCCTCCACCCCCAGGGATGCCGGGTGTGAAGAGCAGAGTGTGACGGGACCGAGCACAACATCGCTGCCCAGCGCAGGCCAGCACCACCTCCCCAAGCCCCACTGGGACAGGCACACTCCCTGCTCTGCCTGAAAACACATCTCAAAAAGCATCTCGTTTCACCAGGGCCCCAAGGGAGGGGAAGCATCCTCCCAGGCAGGTCTCCGGCCCGTCCGCATTCCTCCCAGTTACACCGAGCCCCTGTCCCAAGGAGCCCCCTGCGCTCAGCCCCTCGCACCACCCCCTGGGCGGGCAGGGAGGGGGAACCGCGATTTCAAGGGCCATTAAACACCGATGGTATTTTCCTTGCAGCATCAAAACGTGACCAAAAAGAGCCGTGCCGAACCACAGGCAAAATCCCGCTGCCGGTCCGGGAGCCATCGTGCTCCAAGCCAATGCGGAGGAGCGGGGCACGGATCGCTCCGGCGCCCAATCCGTGCTATCCCGGTCTATCAGCAACGCAAGTTTAGCATGGATGCAGTTTGATGAGCGAATTGTGCTTCCACTGGCACTGCCGACGGCAAGGCCTCCTGCAAAATCTGCGGGCTCAGCAGAAGCACCATTTTGCCATTATAAGGATGGCTACAGCGGGATTTTGCTGGCACAGCAGCACTGTCCTGGGGGATGGAAGGGTATTTTTATTTCTTTTCCTATGCTCCTACCTGGCCCAGCTGTCTGG
Organism: Eulacestoma nigropectus; assembly: GCA_013397775.1. Lineage (NCBI taxonomy): Eukaryota > Metazoa > Chordata > Aves > Passeriformes > Eulacestoma > Eulacestoma nigropectus. The sequence goes on from VZTE01004515.1 coordinate 1,011,131, forward strand.
AAAACTTCTCCCCGGGCACAGGAGGCCTGGAAGCAAGGACAGTCTCCAATCTGCCTTAAATCCCTGCATTTGAATGCACATGTTAATGTGAAGTAGGAAAGCAGGGAAACCAAAATCTCTCCCCTCTGTCTGCCCATTTTCCTTCCAGTCACCGCTCTGGAGCTGGATTTAACACGGTCAGCCCTGCTCACAGTGGCGCGTCCCTTTTCCCGGGCACTGAAAAGTGTTTCTGAAGCATACTTTAATGGAAGAGACTGAGCAGCCTTTAATACAAACACAGATCTGTTCCTGCAGTCCTCCACTCAAGAAAGGATACCTCAGCACACAGCAAAAAAGCATATTTTTATTAATTACTATTAATATTATCTTAAACTCTAAGAGTCTTTTTTTGGACGTAGGTGATCCTTGCTCGCACACAGCCCCGCTGCTGCCTGACAGGGACACGGTCCCAGAGCAGCCCTTCGCAATCGCGTCTGAGGGAGCCTTCTCCACCTCCCCCAAAACACAGAGTCTGCCAAGAACACCACACTCCTCTGGGATGGAGCAGAGACCAGGACCCAAAGACAGTGAGGTAGGGAAGGAGCAAAACGATAAACCCCTGTATTTTGAGCTCCTGCAGAGCAGAGCAAGCCCTTGCTTTAATGGACTCAGCTGCCTCATTCCATCGATTGCAGCCTTTTTTTAAGCAACGTCTTCCCAGCAAGCTCCAGGCATGAAATTCCATTGCAAACAGTCCCTTTCCTCCGCCATCCCTCCACAAGGTCCATAGGGAGCACCACCCTGCCCTCCCTCAGGGATGGGGAGATGGCGATGCCCAAGAGTACAGGGGGGACAGGGAATGGCATCCCCGCACCGAGGGCCGGCTCAGCTCCCGCCTCGGCCTCCAGCTCACTCCTCCCTCCATGCGCTTCCAACAAAGGGGCTTCTGTCCCTGTCCTCTCGGCCCGCACGGCAGCGGCCAAAACAGCACCACGGAGCAGAAATCCCCCAGAGAGGAGCCGAGGGTCCAGGGGTCACTGGACACAGCCCAGGCGCCCGTACTTTGGCGCTGGGGCAGAGCCCGGCTGCCGGAATGAGCAGAAGGTATGGGAAAAACAAGGAGTCGGTGCCGGCCATAACTGGATTCTCAAATATGGCCAATCGTGCTATTTTTACAGGGGCGTATTTATTTTCGGAGGACGCTGGGATGGATTCAAGAGTCTCTTTCTTCAGCCCGGCGGTATTTAAGGATCGGTTTGGACTGGCTCTATTTAAAGGCTTCGCCTCCTGCCCACTTTTCTTAACCCCTTGCACAAGCCTTTGCTTTCCACCCCTCCTAAAAACAAAACAGCCCCCCAAAAAAAACGCAACAACAACAACAAAAAAACCACCAAAACCACACACCAACAGCACTGCGAACGCAAACCTACACAGGGCCCCTCGGTAGCAGGAAGCAATCATCATTTCAGGTGATATTGTTAAAGCCGTAAAAAACAACAACAACAAAAATATTCCTGCCTATCCCGCTGCTGTGGTTTAATGGGAGTTTCGGCTGTTAATTGTACAGATCTTTTTAATGGGGTTTAGGCTGGTTGGGAATTGCCATGACGAAGCGGAGCTTTGCGAGGATCGTGCCGGGGAGCGGACAGGGAGACCGGGCACCAGAGGTGCAGGGACGGGGGATTTCAAACAGCTCCCAGAAAAAGGAAAATAAAAATAATTTTAAAACTAAATTAAGAACACAATAAAAAAGAATTGGAGGTCTCACACACCCCACTCCCTCTGTGAGAGGACCCAAATCTGAGGCTTCCTCCCAGTGTGGTGGGAAAGCTCCCGGACAGCATCACAGAGATTGGTCAGCTTGGAGAGGCCAGAGCTCTGTGCCTCCATCCTGACCTGCCTGGATTTCAGAAAAGGAAACTTTGGGAGAAGAAACAAAACGAAACAAAACAAACAAAACAACAGGCCAAAAAAAAAAAAAGAAAAAAGAAAAACAAAACTACTCAATAAAAAATAAGAATAATTTAAAAAATACCAAGAACCCACACTCGGTTTGGCTTGCGATTGTCCAGATGAATTTTTGCAGAGATCATATTCTGCTGCAGTAGGAGGTGGAAAAAAATAACCAGGGGAAAAAAAAAAAAAGGAGGGGAAAAAAAAAAAGACAAAAGGGAAAGAAAGAAAAGGGGTTTGCCCATGTGCTTGGCTTCGTAGCCCCGTTCGCTTTACACCTCTCCTCTTAGCACCTGGGAAATTGGCACTGCCACCTAGTCTAAAACTAATAAATCTTTTTCCCTCGATTCAGGCTGCTTCCTTCTCTGCAGATGTTGGCAATCAGGTTTGCAAATTTCAAAGTCATTCATCCCGGGCGGCTGGGAGAAAAGCAGGTTTATTATTGCAAAACCTGTCACCCTCCCAACGCCTAAAGTAAACTCCGAGTCACCTCTCCACGCCCAGGGGAAAGAAAGGGGGAAAAAAAATTTAAAATAAGAGCCAGAGAGGGAAATCAAACGGTCAGAAATCTCTTGCGTCCTCCCAGGGAAAGCAGCGAGCAGGAGTGTGGGCAGGAGAGTGCGGCAGCGTCCTCCCAGCAGTGCCGGGCTCCGCGAGCCGCTGGGAAATGGAGCTCGGAACAGGGGAAAAAATTAAAAAGCCTCCAAAAACCAAAAGTAATTTAAACAAATAAATAAAAAGCTGACTGTGAAAAAAAAAAAATAGACTGCGTATATTTCAATATCTGCCCTTTTTTTTTTTTTCTTTTTTAATAGAGATGTAGCCGTGGGGCTGCCCGAGGATGAAGCACATCGAGAAGGGGGAAAAAATATAAGGAGGGAGCAGTCAGTGCATGGAAGTTTTGTTTGTGGGTTCAAAAAGTAAGAACTGCGGAGGAAAAAAAAATTAAAAAGAGAAAAAAATTTAAAAAAACCACCAAAACCAGCGGTACCGGCAGCGCTGCCCGGGGGCAGCAGGACCTCAGCGGGGCTCGGGCTGCACTGGGCAAGAAATCACCAAAACAGCCCCAATTTCACCCCTTTTTCCCAGCCCAGGGATGTTTTTTCGGCTGGCCGGGAAGCACAGCGCCGGGCAGCGCAGCCCCGTCCCTCCGCAGCCCGGTGTGCGCCTCTCCCAGCTTTCCCGAAAATCGGATTTATTCCCCGGATTTATTCCGCAGCCGCCGCGGCGGGGATTTTCCTCAGTGCCAACAAAACCGTACGCTGGAAGGGGGGACTTCTACCGGCTAGGCGCGATTTTTTGGCCCCTATTCCCCTATTTTTAACTCCGTTCCCTTATTTTTCCGCCAGCACCCTATTTTTTCGTACTTCTTCCCCGCTCCCCTATTTTTTTCGCCAAATCAAAACCACGCGAAGCAGAAAACACTTGGGCAAAACACGCGAAAAAGCTGCGAGCGCATAAACGTATTATTATTACGACAATATTTATATTTTTGGGGGAGAGGGGCGGTTAAAGGCCGATCCCGGGTCCGCCGCCCGCGACCGCGGAGGGAAGGGAGGGAAGGCGCGGGGGTACCGGGGGTTCCGCGGAGCCTTACCCGGGTGGGAGTGGAGGCTGATGCCCGATGCGAGGAATTTTCCGGGCTGGAGGGCGGCGGGGAGCCCGGCGGCCATGGGCCCGGCGGCGGGGGCCAGGCGGCCGGCGGCTCCCAGGCGGTGGCTCTCCATGGCCAGCCCGGAGAGCAGCGGAGGGGGGCCGTGCACCGAGCGGGGGGGCCCGAAATCTCGGCCATCCATCATCCACTCGCCGGCTTCACGGAGTCTCCCGGATCGCTGTCGGTGCCCGCCACCGCCTTCCCCCC
>VZTE01004516.1:0-24984 GCA_013397775.1 Eulacestoma nigropectus
GGGCCAGGGAGGTGCTGACTACAGTCTGTCACTCGAGACATGCCATTGTGAGATGGAGAAACATGAAGGAGTGAACTGAATGGCTGCTCTTATCAAATGGTGTTAAGAGATGAAACATACTGGTTTTCAAAACAATGAATGAATGGATTTTTTTATTTATAAAATACAAGGGGTGACTCAGAGGCTAAGAGCTCACATCCTTGAGAAAATTTTACAACAGGAAGGTGAAAAATACACCAGAAAAATATAAGAAAAAAAAAGAAAAATAAAGACAATAAGAAAAAAAAAGAAGAAAATAGAGAAGAAAAGAAAAAGGAAACAAAAAAAGAAGAAAGAAAAGAAAAGACAAACAGAACCTTTTCTCCCTTCACTGAGACCTCTAGCATTTACATTTGGATATTGCTCTTTCAGTGACCCAAGAATTAATACAGAGCGTGAAAGTGATAAAGAATGTACAAGCTTAGCGAATAAAATGTAGGAAAGAGCTGCAACTGACCTGTATATATTTCAGTAAAGCAAAATAGCCAAAAAATAGCAAGAAGCTTGATACATACATATGCTAACATGAATATTTTCCATTTTAACCACTATACATGCTACTGACACTAGTCAATAACAAGTTCACTTGCATGAGAAAGTTCAATCCTTATTAAATTAGGGTCACTTAGAAACTAAGATGAATTTCCTTTCTTTAAGCTTTGTTTTTCCTTTTTTTTTTATTTTCCTGTATAGCTCTAGACTATGTCAAGGGACAAAGCAGTAATTCATTCATATGCAGATATATCTGTCTGCATCTGTTAGTAAAATTTTATTTTTTATTGTGTCTGAATTGTCTTTTGAGTAGACTGAATGAGCGAATACTGCATCCATGTTATCTAGTATCTAATTTGCACTATGTCTGTTAATTTAAAGTTTCAGTTAAGGACTTAGAGCCAAAAACATTCTATCAAGGTTTAATCATTGATGTTCTGCTGTGAAGCCCAGATAATGCATTAATTTGCAGACTGAAATTCTGCTTTCAATTTATATTACTCCATATAATCAAGAATAAAACAGAAGAAAATGTACCATACTCTGAGAGTAAAGTACCAGTAGAAGCACTGGAGATTTTCCAGTGAATGACAAAAGCATCTGGCTGAAACAGGTGAAAGAGTAAAGTTGTAATAATTACTTAAAGAAATGAGAAAAAATCCTTCTCTGAAGCACCAAACATGGCCAACAAATAGTAATGTACCTCAGAGTTTTTCTTCTTCCCAATGTAAATCTTTGTTCTCTAAAGGAATGTCTTTAAGTGATTTGAGGAAAACTTTCACCCATGAGGATTTCACCCATTGTGCTATTTTAAGGGGTTTTTTAGATGTAGCTGTTATAACAATAAATTAATATGGACATTTATATATTCTTGTCTTGCCTACATAAATATAAATTTAGAAACAGAATTATAGAAAGATTGAGGTTGGAATAGATCACTGGAGTTCATTTGGTCCAACAACTCTCCCTGCTCAAGAAGGGCCACCTGGAGACGATTGTCCAGGTCAAGGTTCAGATGGGTTTTGGTTTCCAGAGACCAACAGGGCACAATATCTCTGGACAATCTGTTCCAGTGCCCCATCACACTTACAGTAAACAAATGTTTTGTGTTGTTCAGAAGAAATATCCTGTGTCTCAGTTTGTGCCCACTAACTCTGGTCCTGACACCGGACACCACTGAAAAGGGCCTGACTCTATCTTCTTTGCACACTTCCTTCAAATCATGACGAACTTGGTCTCCCAGGACCTTTTCTGAGAAGCTCCTTTCCAGCTGTGTGGCCCCTGGTATATATTGTTGTATGGGGTTGTTATCTCCCAGGTGCAGGATTTTGCACTTCACCTTTTGAATTTCATGAAGTTCCTGTCAGCCCATTTTCCAGCCTGTCAGAGTCCCTCTAGATGGCAGCATGACCCTCTGGTGTATCAGCCACTGCTCCCAGTGTTGTGTTGTCAGCCAACTGTCTGAGGGTATACTTTGCCCCTCATTAATGAAGGTGTTAAACAGTAGATCAGTGTTGTCCTGTGGTGTACATACCACTAGTGACTCGTCTCTAACCAGTCCTTTGGCCATTCATCAGTAGCCTCTGTAGTGCTCTGAAAATCATTGAGCCAGTTTTCAGTCTACCTTACTGTCTGTTCATTTAGCTCAGAAGTAACTCACAGGAAGGGAAATAAAGTACTATTGATATTAGAAGCATATGCTTTGATCAGCAACAATATTAGCTCCCTTTATCAAGAAAAAACATATTTGTACCCATTAATCTGGCAGCATTGTGTGCATCAACACCATATTTTGTCTCACTGACACAAGTTTACTGGCCTCCAGGAACTCTCATCTAGAATGGTCTTGTCAGTACACAGGTAAAGGTGTTTATGAATTATAGTCTTGAAAATACGGATTACAAGCCACTTTACAATCATTCTGGTTTTTGGAGGTTTTATAATCTATGAAAATTCAAGCAAGAAACAAACAAGAAAATTGTCAAGATTTATTCCTACTTACATCAAAAATAGCTTCTTCTGATCCTTCTCAGATCAGATAATATCAAAGTCAAAGGCTGTGAAATAAGATCTTCACTGAGAACTTTTTTTCATGCTCAACAAAAGCAATTTCTTTCCTTCTCCAACTTGCAACCTCTCTTTCCACTTAAGAAAACCATGAAAATGTTAATGTACAGCACTATGCTGCTTCAGAAATTTTCATTGCTGCTTATGTTGAGTTTAAGTCTAACACTTTTTATTAAACTATAAATGTATGGTAAACTCTGTGCAACATTGAAGGCAATAGGAATGTAGCTGAGCTTTATTCGTTCTAAGGGACACAGAAGTGTCTTCATGGCCTCCCCAGCTGTAAGTGCAAACTATATCTTCATGCATCTTTAAATTGTAATGGAACTTGTATCTTCACCATTTCCCTGGCACTCCATTCGACAGAAATGGAGGCTGGTAGCATAAAGGAGGTAATCCCATCAAGACTGTGGTCAGTAACAATAAAGACTCATTGAATTATTTGAAACCAGACTTTTGTCTGTTATTTACTGATCTTAAATATTCCTAGAAGCTTCTCTGAGAACTCAGGGAACATAATGACTTAAAACATAGCATCAAGCAATGGTTACAGTTAGGAATAATGAGAAAATGGAGAAAGAACATAATAACCTAGTACTTTGTATAAGTAATTTGCCTTAGTGGAAATTTATTCTAGAAAATAAACGCTAAAGAACTACAGTAAGTGAGACCCACTAACCCTACCAGCTTCTGAATCAAGCTCCACTCTGGAAACCTAAATAACATCCTGGAAAGCATGCCCCAATTTGCATAGCACATTAAAATATGTGTGGTGCCTTAGTATCTTTTAGGAATTCTTTAGTCATCTTTTAGTATTGAAGTTCTTTTTATGTTATTCAGCCAATGAAAATCACTGTATAACTTGATAAAAAATGTACTGTCCACAGACAAAAATATAACAGGACATGTTCTGGATTATTTTTTCTGACTTTATAAGCTGAATTATGCCAGTAGACAAAAGGATGCGAATAAAATTTTTTTTTTGCTTCCGTTCATAACTAGTACTCTCAGTTTTTCCTATATCAGATAGAGAGAGTCTTATTTATATCTATTAGTTCAATTTTATATTAATGATTTTCTGAATCCAAAACAGTTATTATTTTCATAGTAATTTGAGTTCTCACTATGGATGTAGTACAACTCATATGGTGATTGCATTCTATAATGTTATTTTCTGATAATAGTTTAAAACTATTATTAATTAATATAAACTTTTTAGTCCTTATTTGGAAAATCTTGTTTACAGCTGCTGTCTCAGAATAAGTAAGCCATCTGATCAACATATATTCATATTTTTTTAAAATCATCACCTCACTATATTACAGCAAAATTTCCTAACGCATATGTGTCAATATATATCCCACTGAAGAAGTAATATGAATTCATATGGGTCTTGAAATATACCAAAGAAGAAAACATGTATTCTTCTGCTTGCTCTTAATTCTGAAAACTTGTAACTCCTAATAATTCAATGAATGCCTGCATAAATTTTTCAGGTGTTTTTTTTCACTATTTGTTCTAGCAGATACTCTGAATAAAGTGTACTTTCCATATTTTGTTTCAGCTAATGTTGCATTACATATTTATCAAAATAATATGATGGCAGTGTTATAATCAAGGTACTACAGACACTGTCCACATCTTAATAGTTGCGTAAGAATTTAAGAACTAAACTAAAACCAAATTAAGTTTCTGATGTGTTCTAGTACCACATGAATATATTCAAGTTGACTATACTTTAACCAATTAGAAATAATAATTCTTGAATAACAGGAACATCATACCAGACCACTATTATCCTCTGCCCTGACAATAAGGGGTCTCTCCTAGCCACACCACACTCTCCTCCTCCAGTTCCTGACAGGAATAGGTGACCTTATTTCCGCACAGGACAACAAGCATTATGAAATTATCTGAAATGGAGGATTATCCTCAAGAATATCTCTAGACATTGCCAAAGTAAAATAAAATGGCAATGGTACACCACATGTATTGTCTATATAGGAAAGACAGAAATTGCAGAAGTCATGGGAAACTTACAGGTGTATTTGTTGCTGTTGAAGGGAGATTATAAGATGTATAGTTATAATTCTACTCTTCATTAAATTATTTCATTATATCTTCAGGTATTACGTTTTTTATCTTCTATATTTCCCGGATATAAAATTTACTTTCTGAATTTGAACTGAAACATGGAATTTGAGATGTAATTAAATGTTGTAACTGTATATTGTTCTCATTTTATGGAAGAAAATTTAGATGAGCATTGGCTGTCCATGGCAAGGTTTTGGTAGCAGGGGTGGCTGTTTTGAGAAGAGGTCAGGGGTTACCCAGTGCCAGACAAAGGCCCTGTACAGGACACAGCTGATCTCATCAGCCAAGCTTTCAGTGCCTCTGTGTTAACATTTTCAAGAAACATCAAACACATCAGAAAAGAAATGAAAAACAGTAAGAAATGGCAGAAGGAACACCACGGAGGAGAAAGAGATGCTTCAGGCACCAAAGCTGATAGTTCCCCCAGTGGCCTATGGTAGAGCCCATGGCAGAGTAGAGGAAAAGTGTGAGAAGGAAGTGAGAGAGAGTAACCACAGAGTACTGACCATAACCTCTCCATATCATCTGTGCCCCTTAGGAGAGGGTAGGGAGAGTAACAGGTATCAAAGAAATGAAGCTGAGCCTGGCAGGGGGGGAGTGGAGGAAAGATTTTTTTATTTTATATCTTTTTTTCTCAGTACATTAATCTATAGAATAGAATAGAATAGAATAGAATAGAATCTTTTCAGTTGGAAGTGATGTACAACTATTATCTGACCACATCATCTCTGACTGTTTCAGGGCTGTCCAAAAGTTAAAGCATGCTATTAAGGACATTGTCCAAACGCCTCTTAAAGACTGACAGGTTTGGGGCATTGAACATCTCTCTAGGAAGCCTGTTCCAGTGTTTGCCCATCTGAATCTTCCCTGAATAGGCAATAAATAAATTAGTTTAGCCAAAGTCAATTCTGCAAGCAACTTCACTGTCTTTACCTCAATGGGCTTTCATGTTCTCTGCCTCACTAAGGAAGGTGAGTGACTGAGCAGCTGAGCAGGAGTTACAGTAAAATAGATGAGAAGTTCTCAAAATGCAGTGTTGTAAATTACTGTAATTACATTGCTGTGGCAGTGACAGCTTCGACTGTCAAACAGAATTCCAGACTGTTAGAGTTTTTCTATCAAAAAAAATTCTTTGTGCATTCCCAAGAAATGAAAATATTCACTATATCTTCTAGTATTCAGACTTCATAAGTATTTTTAAAAGTTTAGGGGACAATTATGAAACAAAAGTAACCACATATTAGCTGAATGGGACCATTCTAAAGAGTTGAATTTCATTCAACTCTTCCACCCTTCAGAAGCATGAGACAAAAAAGTTTAAAATGGAACCTTCTATTCTTGTTTCTCAACACACTTTTCTATTCAAAACAATTCTCATCCACATATGGAACTCTTAATACAAGTGTGGATAATTTAAACTTTTAATGCCAGTGTTTTCAGTTCCATTCTGTTAACGTACATTTCAGGACTCCCTTCTTTGGCTTATTAAATTAGATTTCATGTTAATCAAAAAATGGATTTATTAAATGTAAATAATTCAATAGTGCAGTGAGAAACAAACACTTTGAATTTTTTAAAGAAAAAATATCCAAGGAAAACTGTATTTTATGGGCAGTGAGAATATTTCATAGGAATATTTTTTACATTTTTTGTTTACACGGACTTACAGAATCACAGAAAAGGCTGAGTTGGAAGGGATCCTCAAGGATCCTCAAGGATCATCAAGTTCAACTCCTCTCTCTGCATAGCACCATCCCCAAGAATCCCTGAGAGGATTGTCCAAGCACTTCTGAACTCTGTCAGGCTTGGTGCTGGTTTTGATAATTAATAAAAAGGTTTTCTTATGGAATACTTTGGAAAAAAAAAGTAATTCTAAATTTTAAAAATATTGACACTTCAAATTCTTTGGAGAATATTTTTGAGTTCAACACTGAACATCCCATTTTTGAAAATCTTTTCTCAGTAGTTTGTGCTCAGGATGATCCAATGTCTGTGCCCTACAAAAAAAAATAAGACAGCAAATTCTTCTTAGGCAAAATATTTAAGAAGATGATTGCTCAGTGTCTCATTTTGCTTCTCTACTTTCTCACTTTGACAACAGTAAACATGCTTATTTTCCCTGAAAATGCATGATTTCAAATTTTACTGTGAAATAATATAATCATAAACATGGCCTAGATGAAAAAATAAAGCAAAACAAATGAGAAGAAAATATTTTTTAAGAAGGAATTGTACAAAAAGATTTAGGAAGGGACAAAAACACATATACACAAACTGAGAGTGGTATTGTGAACTCAGTCGAAATATTCCTTGGACAGTAGAGAATAATAGACAGTGACAGAGAGAGTACAATCAATCTTAAATCACTGGTAGGTAAATTCTTAATCTATGAAAAAGTCAAGAGTAGGAGACTTGAAGGTATGCTTTTGAAATTGCCACTGACAGTTGTGACATTGATATGTTTTTTTATCCATATGAAAGAAATTCATGTTGGTTTTAACACATTTGGCAACATAAACTCTAAGCTTCTAAGGCAGGAGAACACTACAGGCTCAGCTTTGAACTAGATCACTATTTGTCTAAGGGCTCTGTTTATGTATCATCTTCTCAAAATCTCTAGTTGTCTGACATTTCTTATAAGTTCAGGGCACCCACTTTTTTCCTCTTCAACTCTTTATAAAAATCATAATGACTTCAATGATAATATTTGAGCTGTTTTTCTTGTGGTCCCAGTGTCAACCTCCCACTGTCACATGACAATGTGCCCTAGGCATCCACAGCACTTGTCCCAATCCTCAGAAACCTGTCATCACTCGCATAAAATATAAGCGTAAGGCACAAACTTTCAAAGTATCCTCCTAATTCTCCTATTTCCACGCCACCACCACCCACACAGAAAAGATAACTGGTTTTGGATAGGAAAGATGTAAAACAAATTCACAGCAAAACTTTGAAACCTAAAACTTAAGACTGTACTTCTGGGGCTTACACAGCTGAAGTCAAACAAAAGTAAGCATTATCAAATAAGGTGGGAATGAAAATATTTCAAGACTAGTCAGATGAAAGAAAGGAACTCTTGTGTTTGGGGAAGGAATGTTGTTACACATAACATCGTTCATCTGCTTCAGTGCTTGAATAACACTTGTATACAGCTGGTTTGGATTGACATTGGATGAAAAGGTAAATTGTTAGACAAGTGTTTTTCCAGGAAAGTTGATGATAAACAAACTTCAGAAATACAGTCAGATAACCCTAAGGAATCCTGGCTTATCTAGTTTCTGTATCTTCTGCATTTTCAAATTATTCTTCCTCAACAGATAAGCCTTTCTTCTCTGCCCCTAATTGCTTCTTTCAAGTTGTCTTACATGCAAATAATTTAATATTATTTACTGGGGGATTTTTATGTTTCAATAGGGAAGCAATGTCAACTCCATCAATCTGGATGTGGGTACTACCACAAGTTTGTTGAAATGATGGTCCAAAATGCAGTATCTTCCAGATAGCTGTAATATCTCAAAACATATGTAATAGCAGTTTATCTTGATTAAGAACATATAAATTGACATAAATTTCAGCAAAAAACAAAGGAGAGATTTATTCCAAATCCAAGCTCAGTAAAGCTCCAATAATTGCTTTGTCTCAAGTTGAGTGATAATGTTTTAAACAGTTTGTGTTTGTTTTCTAAATTGTTTCTGATTCACTAAAAATGACATTAACTAAACCAGACTCTTTCCCTGAGGAGACTGTGTACCAAGTTCCCCATTTCTAGAGGGCAAACATGCATGATCTTTCTATGTTTCTGATAACATTTTTCTTTGTGTTTCAATCCAGTAGAATGCTGTGAGGTGGTTTGAAGGTCTCAGTAGAAAAGTAGAAAGGAAGTTGCTTATCAGAGTTGCTATAAAACACACAGTCTTAATGTTCTATCTTTATCACATATACAGAAACAACACAAAGGTATAAAAAGCCTTAGTACGTACCAACAAAGCTTGAGCTTAGCAAAGCTTGCCAAGCTCAAATAAAAAAATTTAATTGTTGATCTGGATGGATAAAGAATGCGTCCTTCTTAATGCTACATTGGTGCTAAGGAGTTTTATTTTACCAGCTTTTTTTGTAAGAATATGACTCTACCTTTATTTCTGCATATATTCTCTTAAAAGAAATTTTGTACATTTGAATTACTATATAAAAATGTAAAGAAAATTGTAATGAAATTGCTCAAAATAGTACTACTTTTATCTTGTGTTTTATGAGAATCAATGTATTACATTTTTTCAATATGTTTTTCTAGCAGACTTTGATTTTTTCAGATGCTGTTCATACCTCTGTTTGCATACTGTGATGTGGTGCCGGTCACGTATATTTAGTGCTCATTCACATAACTGCTGTCCAGAAGACAGAAGAGTTACTTAAAGCCACTTCTGAGGGAATGCTTCTGCTTCACTGACTTTTCAGTTATAGAAATTAGCTCCATTAAAAAAATGAAGAATTTCCCAGTTTCTCTGCTTTTCAACAAGCTGGCATGTCTTTCTCTTAGAAGGTTATTTTTGTATTGTTGTCAGTGGTATCCAAGTGCTATTCTAACAGAATTAAAACAAAAAAGGTTATTTTTTTACATGGTAAAAATACAATTTTCTTCATACATGAAAATTTTTCACTAAGAAAATTATTTTTTTGAATTCTTCCTGTTGTCTATTAAAATATTGATATATCTCATCAGATTGTGTATATAAACCAAGGAAATAAAGGCTAAAATTAATAAGCATATGGTTATTCTATTTATTTTTCTTTTAAATTTAAGCAAAATTAATACAGCATTTGGTAAAACTACTGAAAAACACAATCCAATAGGGAGAAACTCAATGCAAATATTAATTACTGTTTTTCATACATTTTGTATGTTTCATAAGGTTCAATGCCTTAGGAATATCTGATTTTTAATCACTGAGAAAGATTTTCTTCTGTTGACCATGTTAATAATATCATCTCTGCTCAGTACTGCAGCATAAGAATGTTTTGCATTCTGAAACAAGGACATTTTAGAATGGAAATAACTGTAATTTGCACTTAATAAAAAATGAGAGACAAAACACCCTCCTAATTAAACCTCAAAATATTAGAGGTTTCTTTCTTAGCTTCAAACTCTTGAATTAGTCTCCCACAATATTCCTGTCCTCTCTATAGGGTGAGCATGTGAACATACTTTTAGATTCAAAGTCTTTCTGAATACTCACTTTCTTCCTACCCTATTCTTTGAAGAGTTTTGGGTGGGATTTTTGTGTGAATACTGTTTTGTCAGCCCAGGTTCTTTAAACTGGAGAAGGAAATGATGTTCTGACACATTCTGTTCAAAACAAGAGATGGGGAAGATAGTAAGTATCCAATAGAGTTCAGTAATAAGGGGAATTTCATGTGCAGGGAGAAGCAAAACAGCTATTATGAAAATAATACTTATAAAAGAAGGAGAATATTGCAAAAGTCAGTGGATAAAACCAGTAAATTCCAGCTTTCTTAACATTCGAAACAAAATTTTAATAGTATATATTTAGGTTTTATAGAAAATATTTTGCATGGTTCCTTTTACATCCCATGACATAAAATTATTTTCCATGATAGTTTTAAAAGTGAGCTAATTTTCTTTTTTTCCTTTCTTTTACACAGCTCTGAAGCAAAATACAGTTTTCAAAGGAAAATCCTACTGCAAATCAAAGCAGGTAGATAAAGTCTTGTAACTACATTCACAAGTTTAATAACAAATATAAGTTTATGTTTTATTGGTTTGGTTTCTTTTTTGGAATGATCCAATGTAAAAAAATTTTGCTATATGTGTAATAGCAATGAGTTTAGCTCTTAGTTTTCTTGTAAGCTTGTCTTTCATTTATTACAAAAATTACAGAAAGTAAACATAAACAAATCTGAATTATAAAGACTATAGCAACTTAATTCTATCTAAGATAAAAGAAAGAGGTATAGATTCAATGACTAATAAAGATATCACCATTAAGTGAGACATGGCTGCGCAAAACATGACTGAACCTTCATGACTTATAGTAAAGACTGAAATGTCAAAATGTGTGAATAATTCAAGTAAAATAGTAATAAAAAAACCTAAAATGAACAAGTGACCACAGAGTGGATTCGTAATGGGGTTTAGAAGATTTTTCATGCTGAGTTTCTGAGAATCCACTGAGAAGTAATTATGGAAATTTCTAGGACCATATACCCACATCTGAGATTTGCTAAGAAGATCAACAGGAGTAGAAATATTTTTGAAGTGAGAATAAAGAGAACAACACTTGCTATGATGTACTCAGACAATTGAGAAAGCAGACAAACCTGTTCCCACTATTAACAATACCACCGTTTGGTTTGTCAGTGGGAGTAGATGAAAAGTCTGTGTGATAAGTGTGATATGAACAATAAGGTAATCACAGAAAGTAAGACTGAGTTTGAAAGGGGTTTGAGATGTTGCTTTTAGTCTTTCCTTTTGTCTCTATCATTTTTTTTCTAGCTCTCCAATTTTGAGCATATTCAAATTCTTTTTTTCTTGTTTTAGGGAATGTCTTCGGTGTTGCATGGACAACCTGTCAATAATAACAGGAGTTAGTCCTCATTTGCGGACTTATAGCCAGTGGTTATTTAGTAGGGTACAGATAAAAAGATGTACCAACATTCGGAAGACAGAGTATTTGCTCCATATTTTTGTAGCTTTTGCTTCAGTTCCTATGCTGAAACAAAACATTATATGATTGACTTTTATTTTTATTGGAAAACAAAGCCCTGAGTTTGTATAAATTGACTCAATCCGCATGGAAGCCTTGTTATTTATAGGCTAGTATTTCTTATGCTATTATCAATACTTTTGCAGAACTGGTACAGTGCACAAGAGCTGCCGGTACAGCTAAACTCAATCTTCATATGTTTGTAGTTTGGAGGCACTCTTCTACTATGTCTGTAAACAAAACAAATTTGTAAGGTCCTGTACTAGACAGAGGTATAAATTGGGTAGGAATCAGAAGCTTATTTTATTTACGAGTAACTGAATTTCATAAGCAATACAATGTGCCATGCAATTTTGCAAGAATTATTAAACTTCACATTCCTCAGGGCATGGTTTCAAAACTAAGAGAATTAAGGAGACAGTTTCAGAAAACCAAACTGTTATATAAAAAAGAAACACTTCTAAAAGAAAATTTCTGGAAATATTATTTATGGAATACTGTCATTGAGGATTTTATGCAAGGGTCAGACCACACCACACTCTGATGTACAACCTAAATTTATTTTCTAAAAAGGATGGGCAAAGTGAGTGAATAGCAGGTTTTATTTGAGATAAAAATATATTTTTATTTCTGGTCATGGAATCACAAAATCTTTGAAGATGTAAGGATTCTCTGGAGATCACCGAGTCCAGTCTCACTGCTCAGAGCAGGCTCAGTTGTGATATATTGCTCAGGGTTGTGTTGACTTAGTTTCTGAATATGTCCAAAGATAAACATTCCACAGCTTGCCTTGTTCTAGGGCACAAATCTCTCACAATAAAAACCAAAAATTGTTATGTTTAAATGGAAATTTCTGTACTTTTATTTGTGTCAGTTGCCCCTTCTTCTCTCATTGATTACCACTGAGAGGAGTTTGGCTTCTGATTTTGGCTTCCCCATATCTGATATTTTTACGCATTCATGAGATTCTTCCTCAACCTTATCCTCTGTGGACTAAGCAATAATGACTCTTCTGTTGCTTTTGTTATGAAAGATGTTCCAGTCGCTCATTCATCTTTATGATTTTTTGTTGGCCTTGTTCCAGTCTGTACATGTTTTTTCTACTGGGGAGGCCAGAACTGGACACAGAACTCTGATGGAGTGTCACCAGTAGTGAGAGGAAGAATCACTCCCCTGAACCTGCTATCTACATTGTTGCTGAGTGACCGCTGTTGGCCTTCTTTATCACAAGTGTACCTCGCTTACTTATGTTCAGCTTGCTGCCCATCAAGAACACCAGGGCCTTTTCTGAACTTTCCAACTGGCTGGCTCCAGTATGTGCTTGTGCATTGGGTTATTCCTCTGTAGGTTCAGAACTTCATGCTTGTCTCTGTTAATCTTTGTGAGTCTCATCATGGTATTTTACTCGCACATTTCACATTCATGAAAATCAAGTGCCAAGCCTCTCCTGTTCATTTGTGACAAGTCCCATGGACCAAGCAGAATAATTGCTTCAATTACTTGCTCTGTCCCAGTCCTGGATGGTCTGGGGTCTGGCTTTATGTGTAGTGGTTTCATCTTGGGTTTAGACTTCAGTAAGGTGTCACATATCGGATGAATGTGTTTCTCTGCACAGGGCTATAGTCTCAGTTTTGGGGGTAGTTTTTTTGCTTGTTTGTTCTTTGTTTTGTTTTGTTTTCCTTTTGTTTTGTTTTGCTTTAAATTAGATTGTGGGCGTAAACTGCCAATTTACTTATAGGTTAGGTATCTTCAAGCTGATCTCTCTTACTTTCCCATTATATAATGCCAAATTTTTATTGTTACCTTTGTGACTATCTTCCTTTACCTTCTGTCTCAACTGATTGAGAAGAATGTAAATCTGGCAATAGTTGCACAGCAAAACCCATCCATGCTTCTCTGTGTAGTAATCTAATTACAGTAGTAATCTAATTACAGTAGTAATCTAATCAATTAGGGTTTTTATATATATATGAATACTGAACAGATGTAGTCCAGGTCTTCTTTGTTCAAGCAGTGCTTTCAGATTTTCTTCTTCCTGCAACAAATGCAGAAGAGTAATTCAAATATTTTAATGTAGAATTTTAAAGGTTTTGAGAAACAAAGCAAGTAGCAAATATTTTAAGGATAAGCTTTGTCCAAGTTTCAAATAACTGGTATCTATATATAAATCTAGTGCTGATGCACGAGGCTCTCTGTGCTTGGTCAGCATCATCTAAGCTCTAACATGGTTGACTGCTATGAGATCCACTGCAGAACTGAAGAAAAAAATCCACCCAGAGCTGGTCATCTGCTTTATGAAGGTAACAGTCTGAGCAGCTAGTGGGTAAAGCTGTATAAGATAGGGCTGTGTAATAGCTGTGCAGGTTCTTCGTGGACACCTCCAATGCATCATTGAGTGGTGACATTTTGATTGTTACTGCACGCATCCTTTCCTAAAAAGTCCAGGAAAGTGTTGTATTGCCATCAAGAGACATTCTTCTAGTATTTAATTGGCTTAATAAATACAATAGTTGGATGGGAAATTTCTGAAAAGGACACTAAAAAATGTAAACAGGGAGAGGTAAGAAAGGGGACGGATGGCATGAGTCATGTACTGGATAAAAGAAAATAGACATAGAACTTCAATATCAGTTTTGTTAATGAAGATTTTACTTCTTGATTTTTTTCTTTAGGATTGAGAAAAAGATTGGCTTTTACTGTTGTTTCTTTCATAAATATTATAAATGTTATGCAAGAACTACGTGTGTGTGTATGTACATTATCCATACATTGGTTTCATAACCTTCTGTATTGCAACATATTCAAACCAGCCAAGAAAATCAGAATTGCAAGCATAAACCTTAAAAATTCTTAAAATAATGATCTCTGGTAGAGAGCTACAGTAAAGGACTACAGAAAATTGAAATATAGTGTATGAAGAAGATTTCAGAACCATGCTTCAAGCTAGTGTATTACAGTTAGGGAATGCAAAAAACAAGTTTTAATGTGAAATTCAAAGAGTGCTGCTCTTTCACCATGTTACACCCCCATCACCTTCTCTGTGAAACTCTAATTAGGCCTTTTGACTACTGTTATCAAGCAACTGATGGCTAAACTCAACAGCTAAATTCTGCTTTGGCTTGTATTCAGAGCAGTCATGCTGAAATCAGAGCAAGCCTGTGAAGAATTTATTCTAAATATGTATTTAGAATCCTGAACATGTTCTCTCTACATTTTAGCTACTCCATCTGTATATTCATGCTCTATGACTTTTCCTTTTACTGTGCTGCACTATATTTCAGCAATAATAAGTAGGAACCATTTATGAAGACATAGTTAATGGGTATTCTTAACCCTAGCTGAAAGCAAATACAGGTTCAGGTAAAACTTTGACAATATGCTTAGCACACTATGATAGGAGCTGCAATGCAGAAAGGCTTATTCTCGTACAGAGAATAAATGTACATTTATTTTGCTCGTACAGAGCAAAAATGGCAATTTTCTGGTGGTGTATCTCAGGAATAATTACAGATGCCATCATAAAAATAAACATGCAGCACCTGAGAAGGTCAATCCTCACAAATGTTTAGTCAAATTTTGTTCAGACTTTTCAAATGGGTCAAGGTACTGTGGGATTTATATACTTGCTGAGATATCATCCCTTAGTATGAACCATTTCCATTAGTGGAAAAAAAAAATAGAAAAGATGAAATTTGACTGACTGAAGAGTTTACCTCACCAGAACAGTTTGCATTTTTTGAGAAATATCTTATATATATTTTTTAAGTATTATAACTTGAAATAAAATTAAGCAGATAAAAATCATATATTTATTATTACTTAAAAGTTAATTTGGACTTAATACAAAAAAATGAAGTTGACTGATAGACTCTGATGAACTGAACTGCTAAAAAATCTTCTCAAGAATTTATCTATTTTTGGGCACAAAACAACTACTGTTTTAGTCAATGGAAAAGCTCCAGTTGTTTGCAGTGGGAGCAGAAAATGGGCAGGCTCTAAACAGAAAGGAAGGATCAGAAGATTTTGCTGCCTAAAGAGGGATTAAGCAACTGTAAAAAATCAAAATGCCAAATGCAGGGCTGGCACAGTTAGATGAATAAAACTCATCTTCCTTAATGTAGGCTGAAAAAAAGACAAAACCACAGGATATAACAAATTCCTCTGCAGCCATTTGCAAAAATTTTAAATGTAGCATTGTGTAGTTTCGTTGTAGTGTGCAGACCTGGCAGGTAGGCCCTGACAGATTAGCAGCAGAAATACCAAGCTGATTCCACACCAGAATCAAAGCACATCAGTGATGGTAGGAGCTGCAGGTGGGGATGGTTTTACCAATGACTCGGAACAGCTAGTATGGATTCCTCTTGACAGAAGTTGACAAATAGAGGACGATTAAGAGCTACCATTCTTGAAATACAAAGAACTTGAATTTGCATCTGTAAATCTGTAAAATAAATGTTCACAGAATGTCTGATGACCAACTTGCACAATGTAGCCCACATCCATTTTTTCAGTTTCTCAAACATTCTGAAAGAGCATAGCCACATCTAAATTCACTGAGCAGAATGGTCTCTAGCTTCTGCTA
The DNA here is from genome assembly GCA_013397775.1 of Eulacestoma nigropectus. NCBI lineage: Eukaryota > Metazoa > Chordata > Aves > Passeriformes > Eulacestoma > Eulacestoma nigropectus. Next base: position 15,997 of record VZTE01004516.1, read on the forward strand.
ACTTCTGCCCGTGTCCAAGTTCAGTGGGAAAGAATTAGAAGAGAAGAACCAAGACCATGTGAGGTATTGTTTAAACAATATGAAAATTTGTCGGTTTTTCTTTTTCAGCTGTATTTTTAAAAATAAAAACAAAAATTATCACATCCCTACTAGTGTCAATATCAAACTAGTGAAAAATCACCTGCAAAGACAGCTGGAAAAAATTTACTTCTTTTTTTCTTAGAGGCATGGAGTACAATAGAGCTCTGTGTATAGGCTTTACTGTAGTCAGCTTTCTTATAGACAAGAACTTGTGAACAATTTGGATCAGACTTTCTTGATGTTTCAGACCCTAAAGCTTAACCATTAATGTGTTGCAGTGTGGAAGAAAAATAATTTTATATTTCCTCTGTATTTCCTTCAATAAAACGTTGAGTAACTTCATCACCAGAAAACAAGTGTGAATAACTATACATTTAAGGTGACTTCTCTGTTACTTTTTCTAAGGAATTTTTCTACTAGCACGTTTAAAGATTTTGAACTAAAGTACAATCAAATTTATGAAAAGGACCATTTAAGAAAAAGTACAAAACACAGTAATAAATTTTACAATGTCTCAACAAACTGCCTGCGTTGTTCTAATGATTGATATAAAAATGTTTCAGGATGCTTGTTCCATAAGTTCATAATTGAATTAATTTTATTGTGATTGTTTCACTGAAAAACCCAAAAATCAATCCTACAGGTAACATGACTTAAAGGAATATAGACCTGTTAAAATAACTCTACACAATCTATAAATCAATATTCAAATTTTCTTAAAATTTGACTTTTTGAAAAATGAGTCAAGGTCATATCAACTTTTTCTTTACTCCAGTTGAACAGTTTTACCTTGTCATGTCTCCTTTATTCCTATTTACAATACAAAATTGTCAACTGAGCAATGCAATTTGCTTTCAGTAAGGTTGTTTTGAAGATTCTTTTTCCTTTTGTTGATTCACTTTCAGTCCAATGAGCTCTTGTGTTTTGAATTGTGATAATTCTTCTGACAAATACTGGGTGCCTTTTCACTGTAAAAAATTTAGAGGTGTTTTCACAGAAGTGAGTGTTCATCATAACTCTTTAAGGAATAGAGGAAAATATAATGGCCACAACTTGTAAAAATGGGCTTAAATCCAGATTCTAGAAGTTGCACTGCAATTCTCAAAGACATTGTCAAACATGTGATTAACACATGTTTGTGCAGTCTCAGCTGAAGGATGCTAACTTCCAACTGTTGACATAAACTACATTTACAAATGGAAATTCCTAAGCCAGGAGCTTTCAAATGACTTAAATTTTCAACAGTGTTGAAAACTCTCTTCATGGTCTACTTTAGGAGCTAAGTGTTGTGCCAAGTGAGTAAGACTCATAGATTTTGACATTTTAAACACAGTCTTTAAAATGGATGTTTTGTTAACAATTGCTACATACTGATATATACTGATCAATTTATATCAGTCTAGAGAAGACAGCTTTAAATTTGAAAGGTAAATGTAGACAGTTTTTATTGCTTCTGGAGGAAAGTCAATACTAATACTTTTGCATTCTCATCAACTACATAAGTTAAAAGCATCAACCCTCCAGCCAAGTCACTCAATCTGACAGCAGGAACAATACTGAAGAGGCTATTACCCTGCAGTTTACCAAGCTAGTCTGACGTGCTGCAAAATACAGATTGGAAAAAAAAGAAATCACATGATGGATCTGATGTTTATTTCTGTTCGAAATAGAAAAAACTATTTTTTAGTGTCCTTGCAACAAAACAGTTTTATTCTTCAGTCATATAAAGAACTGTATTTTCTTTTGCTGTACTTGAAGATTTATGATTGTAACAATCAATTATTGTGATAAGAATTACCATATTTTAAAATTACGGATTACATAACATACATTAGCATTAACTCCATACAGGCTTCAAAGAGGGGTTTAATCAACCTTTCAATATCAAGCACAATAACTAATGGAGATTTAAGATGTGAGTTATTTTGAAAATATAACCAAAGTGTAACTTACCTGAAATTTTATTTTTTTCATGAGCATTATCTGTGAGAAGTGCTAGGTTGACAGTTCTAGTGGTTTAATTCCTTCCTACTTATCTACATTGCAATTTTCTTCCAGCTCTGAACTGGAGAGATGTACACAGGGAGAACAGAATGGGTTTCGATTGCTGATAGGTATGTGTATTCTTCTGTATTTCCAGAGAAATAACTCCACCAACAAAAGAGTTACCAAGGTCAAGAATAGCAGTCATAATGTTTTTTAGGATAATAAAAAGTGTTGTAATATTACTGTAGCCAATTATCTTATCTGCTTGTCACTTTCTTTAGTAAGGGCTACTGCCATGTTTCTTAGCTGAGCTTCCACCATTTCAGGACCATCATGAAAATTCTGCTTGAGACACCACTTTTGAAATTTTCCTTCTTTCTTATAAAAATATTCAACATTATTGTAAGACTTTAGGGAAACAGAACTGTCTAGCTTTAATCTACATTTACATGAAGTAGTGCTATACCTTGTGAGCTACCATGCTCAGGTTGCAGTTAAAAAAGACCACTTTATACTACACATCTCTACTTCAAGATTCTAAAATCTGCCATTTTCTTTAGAAAACAATCTAGTGACTTTGTTTTTTAGTCAACCGCTGACACGACGCGCCTTGGCGACCACCTTTTCGGCTAGCTCTGGTGGTCGGCGGCCAGCCCTTCTCTCCGCACAGAAGCTGGTGGAGCTGTTCGCGGTGCAGGAGGGTTGGCGAGGTCCGCGAAGGGGCTCCCTTAGCCCACCGACGTTAAAGGCGCAGGAGGAGACAAAGAGATCAGGAGGGGCTCTTTGCAGGGTGAACAGGACAGGTTTATTGGCGTGGGAGGGTGCAGGAGTCCAGGAACAGGGGAGCAAAGAGCAAAGAGCAGGGGCTTGACATGGGGTTTTATACCCCTACAAAATGGGAGGAGTAAACTGCAAGAAACCAATCGATGTGGGGCAAAGGGGTTGTACATAGGTGGGGAAACATACAGAAAACCAATAAGGTACAGGGTAGGCAGGGAAGGATAACTGGGAGCCAAGGGGGTATTGAAGAACAAGGAACTTTCTGGAACATAAAGATAAATGAGGGAAGGTAGGGGACAGATCTACATAATTCGCCTGGGTGTGTGGCTTGCCGGGTGCTGGCAAACTGAACACACCACAACAAATCGCCAAATAGGTTCACTATTTCTCTATTTTAAATTTAAGCCTGCCAAAATTATTTTAACCATGGTACACTTCTTTTGAGAATGTCTACTTTACCTCTGACCGTTTTTAACTAATTTTGTGGAGTTCCCTGATTAGTATATTAACGTAATAAATCAAAGTCAGCTAAATCACAGAGAATGTAAAAATGTGTGCATCTTTTTTTCCTTGTTCTGTGCCACCTGCCCAGCAGACAACTGCTTAATGACTCGTTTCATGATTGAGGCTGCTCATTGAAACAAATCCTGGCAATGCTAAGGTACATGCAAGACAAGGAGGTGATCTGAAACATCCAGCACAGCTTCACTAAGGGCAAATTGTGCCTGACCAGTCCAGTAGCCCTCTATGATGGAGTGATGGCAATGGTAAACAAGGGAAGACTGACTGATGCCATCTACCTAGACTCCTTAGTTGCTGAATACTTATGTACGCAGATCAAATGTGTATCAAATTTCACCATATTTTAAAATAAAATGCACCAAAGCTCCATTAGACACTTCAATTCGTAACAAGGATGTTTGTGTAGGAGATAGGCTGTCATCTACAGTGTTGAAGTTCGGATTGATATGAAATAGAAAGTAATTTGTAAATCTTTATTTTAATATAGCTAGACCCTTCAAGACACTTATTAAGCTAAAAAAAAATTCAAACACAAACCAAACACAAAAGAAATCTTTTTCTGTGCCCATCAATTGCCAGAGCAACCAAGTATGTGACAAAGGCTTTGATAAGCACAGCAAGGTCACAATTTAAATAAAAGGAAAAACCTTTCAGAGGCAATATTAAACAAATGCTCTTGGGTTTTTACCATCCCCTGGTTTCCAAGGAGAAGCCAAAGACCTGAGGACCATTAGGAATGTTTAAGAACTACTGAGCAATGAAGAGAGAAGATATTTCTTCCCCAGTCTATGATGTCTTTCAGCTATGTACAGGCAGAGTCTTCCTAGCTGATGACAATTATTTGAGTTTAGTAGTGCAGACTATTTTAAAATACCTCATTGATTATTGTATCTCGCATCCACATTACAATGGTGGACGTATCTGTTGCTCAGCTACCTGTAGGTCCTAGCTGACTGGCAACAAGTGTTTAATCTACTCCCAGACATGTAATGTTGCTCCAAGACAATATGGGGACAACTTCTCTAAGCAAGTACAATCCCTGTATTGCACAGTCCATCTGTGGTAACTTAAGGCTTTACCCTTCTTTCCATGACTTGTAACTTTCTCAAAGGAAAGTATTTTGAGTAGATGCCAGGTATATTTGAGCTTCAAAATTAAAGTTTGTTTTCAACATCCAGAGCAGTTCCCTGGCTGTCTTTACTCTGTGATTCTCATTTCACTTGTGATAGCAGCACAGCAGAAGTAAAGTAGCTACATCAGCATGTCTGAGGGCGATGACATGCCCCAAACTTTTCTGCCCAACAAAGGCGTAAGTAGCTCTTTGAAGAGTCATCAAAGTCACCAAGCAGATGCAGTCTGAGGCTTTCATGTTTGATGACTTTTAGCCAGTATCTCAGCTTCAGAGGGAAATAGATTCTCTGCATGAACGGACTTGAACAAAATCTTACCAGGCAAGCACATCACAAAAAGTGGCAGGGGATGATTTATTCACCAAAACACAATGGCTCACAAAGACAGACAGTGAAATGTAGAAAAATTTTGGATTCAACAAGGGGAAGAAACCATGTTACATCTCTCAAGGAATAATGTATGTGTGATTTATATTTTCCCGATTACTTCAAATATTTTTCAGAATAAGACATTTTTAGGGTCCTTACAATACTTCAGAGTTTACAGAAAATAAATCATATTAAACAGGCTTTTTTACTAAGAAGGATTTTCAAGAGTACTTTGTGCTCTCGGGACATCAGCTATGCAGATTGAGAAAAAGCAGCTGACGGAAGCAGCACATGAGCAAAATAAGCTCCATGTTAATAAAAGCATTTAGAATTTGCATTACTGTGTTCTTGATTATGATAGTAACAGAACATAAGCCCTTCGCTCTATGGATTTAAATCTGATCCTATATTGAATTTAAGAGTATAAGTATTGCATAAAGTTCATCTTATCCTTGTTTTGATTGTACTTCAGTCTTTTTCTAAAAACTAGGGAAGAGTACAGGCATTCTTCTCATTTGATACATGAACAGACCTAATCATACTTTCGTCAGTGAATACAGTTACACTTACAGAAGGTACCCTCAATTTCATGTCAACAATTGATCCGTTTTACTTACATACAGAACTGATCTTCTGACTTCGCTTTCATGCTAGCGCATCATGGATAATTTAGTTGTTTGTACTGTTAAACACAGTTTCTTTTATAAAGTTGTAACAGTTTATTTCCTTTAGTTATTTCTCTTCTATCCATCTTGCTAAGATGAGGTTCATTTTAATTCAGTACTCTTATTCCCATCTATGAAACATGATATTAGATTATCGCTTGGTTCTTAGATACCTATTCATCATAGATGTCAGAGAGGACTTTTTTGGTTGTTTTTTGGTTTGGTTTGGTTTGTTCATTTGTTTTCCTAAAAATAGTAAGCTAAGTAACAAAATCCAGGATTTTTGATTTCTTAAGTGGCTTTCATAAGCAGATTGCTTTCTGTAAATATTTCAGATGGTTTATATCAGATGGTTTATATTTGTTGTACCTCTTTTTTTTACTGAAGCTTCTAGATATGATTCTTTCTTCAAAAACCTATAGAAAGACACTACTTTTATTATTCTTCAAGAAAGCTGTAGTCTTTCCTTTGACACTAAATATTTTTCCTTTGTCACTTGTAGAAATAAACAGTCAATTAACCATAGACATTTAACACAATACAAGATAGGCTGTAGAGCATTTTTATCAATAAAGTTCCCTAAGCCCACATTCTGATATTGTAATTCATTTGCATTCTCACACTGAGAAAAAAAAGAATATGCAGCATAAAATTCCCTCTTGCACTCATCTAGGTGGTTGGTAAATTCCTTTCATGCCTTCCTTACTTTCTGCTTATTTTTTTTTTTTCTTGAAGGATTAAAACAGAAGTTAGTGTGGTGACTTGGGAGCATCTCTGACTGGAGAAAGAAGTTAGAGTAGGCTGACATGCCTTCCTACATTATATCTATTTAGGTTGGAAGTGTATGAGATGAAGTTAATGGATTCCGTAACAGACCTAACAGGTAAAATATTCTCATTTCACCAGCCTATTACCCATTGTAACAAGTGGATTTGGGATAAGAGGGAGTTCATGGCCTCTGAGGAAATGATACAAGAATGTCACTGGACATTGAACTACCTTGGCTTATTTCACAGGAAAAAAAAAAAAAAGGAAATTTTTGTCATGCGAACAGTTGTTTTGAAGTATCAGCAGGGATTCAACACAGAGAGAAGAAGGAAGTGAAGGAAGACATTCAGACCTGAAACCACTCTCTGCATTGAGTTACTAATTATATTAACCATGCAGCATCATAATCAATAAGTATAAAGCTATCTGTAAATTTACAAGGAAGAAAAACCATGCTTGGCTATCTGTAAAAGGCTTCACTGATCTTTTTCAAACTTAAGAGAGAAAAGGATTTTCAAAGAATTAAACTGACAAAGAAATGGGAACAAATTTGCAGTCTTCAGTACTTTTGTTCTGATGTGAAAACACTTTTATTCCCTCTGATGATTTTCTTTGCATTTAGTGTTTCTGTCCTCATCCTAAGATTAACTACTGTCTTGTCTGATTATGTCTCCAACCCTCTGTCTCATAAAGCTTATCATGTCAGCTTTGTAATGCAGTTTGTTCCTCGCTCTCCTAACTAGATACATGGTTTGTTTTTGTCCTCCTAGCTCTCTCTAGCACAAAAAATGCCTTTGAGAGTTAAGCTAAAAATTTCCTTACCTCTTATTTGGATCCACCTTTCAGAAAACTTCCACAGTGTTTTAAAATATTAATCCATCAAATCAATAATATATGTTTTGTTCATTGTTGTTTGAGGAGAAAAAACCTTCATTTGCAAATGGATTTGGCAAACAATATCTCTAATGTTTCTGCGGCAATTGTATTGCTGCTTCCTACTGTTTAGTCTTCTTACCAGAATATATCTGAAAATATTAGTCTGAAAAACCCTATTCTAGAATACTGACCTTTCTTTTTGCATTCTTTTTACAACCTTTTTTATTATGTAAAATTATACATTAAAATAGAATATCAAGGCCATTTTTTATTTCCCATGCAATAGGTAAGAGAAGAAAGATGAGTTTTGAATAAAGGAATCAACATTTGATTTGCTTATGTGAGCATTTCCAATAGAGTAGAAATGTTAGAGAATTAGAATTTAACCTTTAGTTATTATCTGAGCATTATATTTATTATGCGGCTGAATGTGTCTTAAAGTATCTGAGTAAAGATTTAAGTATAAAGATTAAGAACATCAACCATTTTTTTATATATTTGAATTTTTGTAACAGTGCCTAGAAAAGTAAAAGATTGATCATTGCTTCTTATAAGGACATGGTTTCATTAAGGAGTGCTTGTCACAGAACTTTTTCATGCTTGTCAACACTAATGTATGTTTTCTAATTAATTAAAGACTAATTGAAGAAATTTACTGTAAAATGTAGTGCAGAGGCTATTAGTGTGGCTGAAAAAATCTCTGCTTGAGAACTCACTGAAATCTAAAAACAAAATAGAAATAATATTCTCTTCTCTCATGCATGCATATTTTAAACATGTAAATTACTACTGACTACTTTTTGAGACATTAGGGGAAAGGGAATCTTACCTGTTTCATTAATGTATTTACTCAGCAGTTTATTTTTTTATAATATGAAAGAAGGAAACATAATATATATGTTTTCATTCCACTTCCTTTTTAGTTTCTTCAGCAGACCCCAGTAACCTTGATTAAACGTAAAATGTCAAGTTTATTCCTGAATGACTTGTATGCTTGTGCATGTGTGTAAGCATTTGCTTTCATAAGTAAAGATGTCCATGTCAGTCTGGACATAAGAATATCTCCTCTCAATGCAACATCCATAGTTCAGAAATGAACTATGAAGAGACTCCTACTTTAAAGCTCCATCAATGGACCTCAGAAGCCTGTCTTAAGCAACTTTCTTATGTAAAGTATTGAGAGAAAGAGGTAGAAATGGTATCCAGGATAAGTTTGTGTTTTGCTTACTCAATCAGCCGTTATATAGCTATGGAAACACTCCTTTTAGCTATAATAAGAATGAAAACTTCCCATGTTCCCAGACAAATAGTAAATAGAACACTGTAGAATGATTTTTTTAAGTCAATGTTTACTTAGAATCCTAAAGTTTGATTAAATTTTAATCAATTTGTTAGATACACTTAATTACACATGGACCATATAATTGCATATGGGTGTGCCTTAAAATCGTCCTGTAGATTAGGCATAATAGCACTTACACGTCTGTCAGAGACTGAAATATTGTAGTTTATGCCTTAAAACATTTTCATGAAGGACTTTTAAAACTGTATTACAAAAGCTGCAGCCCACTGAATGGGGCTCTGAGAGGCCCTGGACCCGCTCGCTGATGAAGATAAGATAAAGGGCTGGGGACATTCACAAAGCATAAGCTTAACACCTCCAAGGTGGGGATCACAGCCCCAGGGCTATCAGCTGCCAGGCTCGAATAGACCCTCGCAGCAAAGAGTGGGGGAAGAAAGGCTTTGGGTGTGTGCTGGAAAAGCCTCTGGTGAGAGGGGCAGTGACCGCCCATCCTCCGCTGTGCAGAGGA
>VZTE01004516.1:31868-55655 GCA_013397775.1 Eulacestoma nigropectus
GAGGTGGTAAAAGGAAAGGAGAGTGCTGGAGGGAGGAAAGGGGGGGGGGGAGGAGTTTTTGCTTGGAGAGTGCTGGAGAGAAGAGGGTTCTGCTTTAACTTCTTTTTATTACTTGTTGCTTTAAACTCTGTTAGTAATAAACTTCTTTATATTCTTTAAAGTTTTAGGCCTGCTTTGCATTTCTTCTAATCCTTATCTCACAAAGTAAAATACACGTGATCAAACCACTATACCCTATGATGTCCCTATCATGATCAGTAATCACTGGTCATGAAAGGTTATTATTCTTTTAGAACAGATATACCACTTAAACTTGTGCGGGATTAATCTATTCAGAAGTTTCTCAGAGATTAGGTAATCATGTACTTAAACTGTTAACAGACATAAACATTCTAACACTATTTTTTATTAGAATCTGTGATACTCGAGGCAGCAAGAAGAGTTGTGGTATTCATTACTACTTAAAATGGACAACAAAGGATGCAAGCAAAACAGCATGACTGGTGGCAGTGAACCCGTTCTCCATGGTGCACATGCTTGACTCAAACGTGAACTATTGACCCACATTTAAATGCTAATTCATGAATGAGACCTAAATATTAAGGTGTTAAGTTCCCTGAAGCAGATTTCTTTGAAATCCTCCAGGTTCAGCTTTCAGACTTGACTTCTGGTCACAAAGCTAGCAGACATACAAAGCAGTTCTGCCTGGGAGTTTTCTGGGATATAAGTATATGGGGGTAGACTACTGAATATAGCCCACATAGATTTATTGTTAGTGAATGGCAGCACTTCCTGAAAGATAACACTGTCTTTACACTAAAAACAATGAATAAATGGGAAAAGAAAAACCCCACTACTGTTTTTGCATGGTATCTCAAGGCAACTGTGGTGCTATCTTATATGCCATTTTGTGATGTCCAAACCAGTCATCTAGCATTACAAGTTTCTACATTACATGATCAAATATTTAAGCCATTCCTCCTCTTTCTGAAAGCAGTAAGACAATTGAGGAGTATATTATATTATATTATAGGCAATGACAATAGGCAGTGTACAGATTTCACTCATTTCATTCAGTATTCAGTTCTGATTACATGTGAGTTTCTGTAACACACTGCAGACACCCTTTTTTTTCTCTGTCTCTAATCTTAAAAATGTCCACAACTTCCTATAATAAAGCTTAATATTTATGGACTTCAGCAAATGGATATAAATAAAGTCCATTTTCTGACTTTTATTATTTATTGAATAGAGCTGGAGATGTACAAAATACTCCGCTACTTCAGTGACCTTACAGATGAGGACAAAGAGAATAAAAGCAAGAACTAGAATAGAAGGAGTTGCAACGAGTGCCACAGGGACAATTACCCTGAAAATGTACAGGAAAGACTGCGCTCACTGAGGAAATCATAGCTTTCTTTTTTGAGTCTAATTAATATCCCCCCTTGAATGCTGCAGAAGTTACAGTGTTAACATGACTTTATTGTCCTATACTGGACAAGCAGAGAGCTTAATGTTTTTCTTGAATTGATTTCATACCTGGAGATTTATATTCTCCTGGAATTATTGGTTGTCCCCAGGTGCTGTTTGCCTTAGAACTAGTTATAGCAGCCTAGTCTTTTTGAAACCAAATAATAGAATTACAGAATGATTCAGGTTGAAAGGGACCTTTAAATGTCATCTCTTCCAATCCCCCTGACATGACCAGGGACAGCATAATCTAGATCCAGTTGCTCAGGGACCTGTCCAACCGGACCTTGAAGGTTTACAGAGGTGGGACCTCTTTGGGAAACCTGTTCCAGTGTTTTACCACTCTTCTCATAAAAAATACAGAGTCTAAATCTACTCTTTTTTATTTTAAAACTGTTACCTATTATCCTATCACTACAGGACCTATTAAAAGTTCTGCCTCCATCTTGTTTATAAGTCCCCTTTAAGTACTGAAAACCTTCAATGAGGTCTTCCTGGAACCTTTTCTTCTTCAGGCTGAACAACCCCAACTGTCTCAGCCTTTTCACACTGAAGAGGTATTCCAGCCCTGGGATCATTTTTTTGACTCTCCTCTGGACCTGCCCCAAAAGGTCCATGTCTTTCCTGTACTGATGACTCCAGGGCTGGATGCAGTATTCCAGGTGGGGTCTCAGTATTCCATGTGATGTAGAGGGGTAGTACCACTTCTCTCAACCTGCTGGCCACTCTGCTTTGGATGTAGCCCAGGAAACAGTTGGCCTTTTGCCTGCAAGTGCCCATTGCTGGGTCATGTCCAGCTTCTCATCCACCAGCACCCCCAAGTCCTTCTTGGCAGAGCTGCTCTCCATCTGTTCATCCCTCAGCCTGGATTGATACTGGGGGTTGCCCTGATCCAGGTGCAGCACCTTGAACTTGGCCTTGTTGAACGTCATGAGTTTTATGTGGGCCCACTGCTCGAGCTTGTCCAAGTTCCTCTAGATGACATCCTGTCCCTCCGGCATGTCAACAGCTCTTCTAAGCGTGATATCATATGCAAGCTTGTTGAGAGTGCACTCAGTCCCACTGTTTGTGTCATTGATGAAGACATTAAACAGTACTGGTCCTAATACAGACCCCTGAGGGACACAACACATCATTGATCTCCATTTGTTCAATGAGCAGTGGTTAAATTTATTGTGGGAATGGTCAAATTCATTGCAGAAATTACTACATCAATGCCTTCAATGAATAAAGTTATAGGGAACATGGAATTACCTCTCTGATATAGGATTTTCCCTTATATATTCCATAGGATGAACTTGACTGTATTAAAGTTTAGACTGGAAATGTCTTATAACAAATGTCATGTGTCAGCCTTTTCCAGCTTTGAAGTATTGACAGTAAATGGACATGTGTTTGTCTCACAAATGCAAAAAGTGTGATTACTGATGTTGTCTCATTACTTTACTTTGCTATATGAATTGTTTGACTCTGTATCTAGTTAGGTAGATCATCAAATGCACTGTCTATGGTTGAATAGTTACTCATTTTAGGGTATAAACTCATAGATGTTTCACATTCATATTTTGTTAAAATAAAAATCTAATAGTAGGCTTCCAAAATGCTTTATCTATAATTTATACATAGCTCTCACTAAAACAAAAGCTATCAATATTTAAATACATTGTCAGGAAATAAAAAACCAACCAGACAAAACCAGATAACCCTAAATAACTGTAACTGATAAGATAGATTTTCAAAATTTTACTGGAGGCATTCAAATTTCTTCTAGTACAATCAACAAGTTAAATTCTACTACCATTGTGTCTAAGAGTACCTAGGAAAGAAATTTTTGCTGAGAAGAGGGGAGACACAAAATCATTCCATGATGTTTCTTAAAATCAGACAAGACCTGGACTCATGGCATTCTGTGACAGGACTCAAGGGACAATACTTTGTAGTGAACATACTTGTTAAGCCTGAAAAACCTGTGCATGCTTCTCACTAGTGAAATATTCTATAGTGATCCTCCTGGTCACAGTGCTTGCAGTTCTGATATTGGAACAGAGAAAAAGTTCTTCATCCATCCTTCTAGGATGTGCTTTGAATTTTTGTAATAACAAAATTGGATTGACATAGTCTCTTGTATTGAAATGTCTTCATGACACCCTGGTGAAATTGGATTAATAAGTGTTTAATAAAGTTAAACGGAGGCATGATTATCTTGGTATAGCACAAAGCAGAAGAAAAAAGTTTCATTTTTCTTTTGATTCCTTAATGTGTTCTGAAAATCTTCAGCATACTCTTATATATCTGTAGTGAATTTTTTCTTTAATTTATCTGTGTAGACACATGTATGTTAATGGTTTATGCATGTTGACCCATTAAATTTAATCCCAAGTGTGTGATCAGATAAAGACTATAAATATTTGTGATTTTAATTTAGTGTCCATGAACAGCTGCATATCAACTAACAAAGCAAGAATTTTAAAAATGAACAATAAATTAAAAGCTAAGGTATTTTCTTAAGAATAGGAGTAAGAGAATATGTTTTAATCTTGATTAAAACTCATTCGTCTCTCTTAAATGACTCCACAAAATAATTCATTACATTTCATCCTGTTACGAGTCATGTGTTATGAACAGTATTTACAGACTTCCTCCATAAAACAATTTACAATTTTTCTTCATGTCTGTCAGTATTATTTCCACTATAGCTTAGTCCACAAAAATACTGATTTAACAGATAAATATGGTGCCAAACTAGGAAAATATCTAGTAATGTACTTTAAACAATTATTTTATTGTCCTAAGGCCCCTGAGATTGTGTATAAATGTTCTTTTCCTTACTTTCTTTACACCATTATTTTTCAGACTTGGTAGTAACCCTCAGTAATGCTCTCTGCATCAATCTTTCACATTCATGCTTCCATTCCTGCTCAGCTGGAAGGTCTACCTCTGCATAGTAAATTTTCTCTAAAAAGCACACACTGTTTCCCACACTCCTGCTGTTCACTTGGCATGTCACAGATTGCCAATCAGTGTTAGTCTTTTTTTTTTTCCCCTCAGTACCTTTATCAGTCTATGTCATCTATGGCTCTTTGAGCAATATTCCTTATTTTAGATGCCCATAATATGCTTCTGCTTTGATTTTTTTTGTGAACTACGTATTAACAGACATGATTGGTTCAACTTCATCTTCTGCATGCATGATTATAATTTTTCCCTTCATCAAAATAAAGAACCTTTCCAGGAGTGCATTGGCCAATTCTTTAAGATGCTAGACACTGTGAAAATAGTCAGCAGTCCTCAGCAGCTCACCCTCACCTTGGAAGTACAAATACTGCCTGCCAACACATTCTGAAAAATGAAACACTAAATAGAAAAAAATGTTATGCCTTATATGCAATTTTAAACAGCAAGAACACTCCAAATGAGACAAGATTTGAGCCAAAAAGTCTATTCACCGTTCTGATACAGCTTGCATTAAATACCTAACTTCAATTCATCTTTGAATTGTGCTGTATCCATAATGTCAGACCATTCTTAAATCATTCAAGGACATCCTTTCAAGTGCATGAGTCTCAGCAGACTCTTCTTTTTTTATGGTTTTGCTGTAAAGGGGTATTGTAACATTTTTCTATTTGTCTCATTAAAGCAGTGCTTTCCCACACCATGCACAAAGGAGCAGTGAGAAAATGGTTGTAGCCATGTGTGATTGAGAAAGGCTGATACCAGCACTCTTGAGGCTGCTGTACTTCAAAGGATTTGAAAGTTTGTTTTGATAAAAGATAAAAGGGCCAAAGTTCAAGTTCTGTGATCAGAGGCACAAAAAAAAGGGTAACTTCTGATAAGCTCCACTTGTTAGCTTTGGACTGGGCGCACTCAGACTGTCAAAGTTGCCAGCATGGCTAAGCTGGATAAGAAAATGAGTGACAAAAGGAAATAAGAGCCACAGTGAAAGTCAGATGAGAAATATGTAGGCACCTGGTGATGTTGGGAGCATAGGAGAGCTGAGTCTGCTTCGGTATGTCTAAATGATTTGTATAAGTACTTCGTAGGCATGCACTACACAAAATGCAGTACTTGCAGTCTTCCTGAACTGGTAATGCTTGCCTATAATAAAAGAGAATCACCCTATAGACAGGTTATTGAATGGGTTCACCTGCATGTATTCTCCCCAAGGTACTATTTATTTTTCTCTGGAGGGCCTGCAAAGATCTGAAATTTGATTTTCATTCTGCAAATCATAGGTTCACAATAAAATTCCTCCTGAAAGAGACCTCCAAAACTCATCTGGTCTGACCTCCTGCTCAAGGCAGGTTTAATTTCAAGGTTGAATCAGTTCCTTCATGGCACGTTCCAGACCCCCTTACCACCTTGGAAACTCTTCGTCAGACTTTCTTCAGATTGTCAGCACCTGCCTTGTACAAGGTGGCCCCAAACGGTGTCTGATTCTTCAGATAGAGATTTGCAAGTGCTGTGTAAATGGAAGAAATCACCCTCTTTAATTTTCTGGTCACACTTTTTTGGCTGAAACACAGTATGCTGTCTAGCACCTGAAGATACCCTCTCTGACAGTCATGGAATGCCCCTTTGGCCAGTTTTCACCTATTTATGTTGTTCTTCACTACAGAAATTAAGTAATTACCCACTGAAAATTCTCATTAGAGCTGGCATATGTAAGAAGTAACTAATGAAACAGGCTTAAATTCGAACAACTGCAATGTAAATATACAGAAATGCAAGTTACAATGACAAAGATCTTGCCTGAATGATAGCCTGCTGCTTTTTGACTGATCCTTTTCAAATTAGACAATTGCTGTAGTGATGACTGATTTTATCCCATTTTCTGTCTGCACCAGGGACCACCTCTGTGGGATAGAACTATCATTTTCTCTCATTTCCCTCTTGCTGTGGTATAAAAAAGCTCATTAGTTGGCAGCCTAAAAGTCTTTATTTTCTTAAGATAATATTTAATTTACCTCAGAATATGACTGCTATCATTTATACTGTAAGCAAAAAAAGGATACAAAACTAAGAAGTGCAATATTTAATATTCTCTTTGCAATATAATTTTTTATGTTTTGTTCTGTAGTCTCTTAGGCACTAGAAACACTCCAGTAGTTTCCTTTTAAAATGGGCCATGATCATACCTTCTCAGTATGGTCCTCAAAACCATATCATTTTATAGCTACAGTTTCGAGAACCATTCAGAAAAAGAATCCAGTAAAGAATTTTGGAAAAGTGAAAAGTCCATTAAAGATCCCCAAGTTTCATAACTGGGACCTGATCACACTTAATACAAAGTTTCACTTATCACTTCAGTGTGCACTTTTCTGTGTCTGACAGATTAATCTTCACATTTTATTTTGTCATTTTTTCTTTGAGCTTTTTCCTTGGCAGTTTTCCACTTCCAACAATCTTTCTTGTGGTAGCTCCTTAAATTTCTGTACATTTTTCTGCCCTGAAAACTTATCAATTTTTAAAGAACAGCCAAAGAGAGGGAAGAATAGTTCCCTCCTTTAAAAATTTTTAAATTTAAAATTTTCTTTGGATGGTATCTGGATTTATTTGTGGTAGTTCTAAGTGGATTTTTAATCAGTCAGCATTGATTTAGACAGTTGAGGTAGTCAGTATTGCCTCATTAAGTCCTCATGCAATGTCAAGAAAAATAGATCCTTAACGCTTTCCAGCACACATTCACCTTAGCCTATATGCTATAATGTTGCAGTTTTTAAAAGAGGTGTAACAAAATGAAAATTAATATATTTATTTTGTGTCTGTGGCTCTAACCACAGTATGAAAAATGTAAACAAAGCAATTGACGGAATCTGTTCTGAAAAATTACCTAGAAATGCAAATATAATGGCTTTTAAAGGGTTGTTCCTTTGTAGTTCAATTGGTATTGTGCAATTTTACGTTTGAGATTTGTAATTCAAAGTTAGAGGTAAAATCCTGTGGCACCGAAGCAGATGAGAACAGAATGTTAAATATAGGCATTTTCTGCATTAATGTCTTGCAGCTGCATTTTCTGTTCCATTAACTTTCATATTTTCGCATGTAGGTTCACATGTAGACTTCCAACTAACTGACAAGCAGAATTTTAAGCCTTGTACAATGTTTCTACAAAAATACATGGTGTTCAACTCAATTTCCCCCTTCTGGCATATCCAAACTGAGGATGAAGAGAATAAGCTACTCTAAACCAGCATTATCATGCGTGACTGCTCAGGTGTCTCCTTATTTAGACTGGCCATTCTGAAGTACACACTTTATAGCCATAAAACATTGAGAAATATTGGAAGTATATGTGTAAGCTGGGTAAAGGACAGCATCAAAATTGTTCTAAGAGATTACAGAAATAATTTTTGAACAGTTTACTACACAGGTGCTTGGAATCATGCACCTGAAGCACTCTTGGAGGTTTAGTGAGTGAGGGCACTGCCTGCTAAACGTAGAAGTGCTGAAGGAACACCCCCTAGAATATTTCTGTATATCGAATTTTTTGTGAAGGATCTGTATATTAATTAAAGACATAAGGCTAAATTCACTAAGGAGCATATGCATCTAATTATTATTTAGGAAGACTGAGGCAAACACAGAAGTGATAATAAAAACTCTCAAAAAAAGCCTCAGTCATATCTTCTGTGTCAGTTCTACCAGATTTTAGTTGTCTAAGGTTTTCCTGAAAGCAGTGTTAGCCTTCTTCCAATACTGATTCATTCCAACTCTGGTTTGTCTCCTTCTCTTTGCTGATCATTCAAGGGACCCAGGCATTATCTTCACATAAGAACCTATTAATCAGACACTTAAAATGCATTAAAGAAGTACCCACTCTGAAAATTTTAGATGTAATATACTTATTAGATATTACAGCTCATACATAAATGGTCTAACCACTACTACGATAGGTCTGTGATAGGTTTCTCCTAGTCTCTTCTGATGGAATTCTGTCACTTCATATGGATTCCTTCACTACAAAGAGAACATGAACAAGTGATCAATTATTTAGTCATATGATAATCCTCAGCTTAGAGATGCCACAATGGGATATTCATCATTTTACATGTGGGCTTTTCAGTCTGAAATATGCTGCCAGATCACATTTCTGCTATTGTCTCCCTCAATTGCCAGTCTTTGGGAGCTGGCCATCTTTATAATTTTCAAGCATCAGTGCATTTTCTTGAGAAGAAGTAGCCTTTTGGGCTTGTTTCTTTGCACCCTTTGATCAGCAACTTCATACTCAATTTTTACCACAAAGAACTGTGATTACATAGAAGTTCTAGCTCTCTTTTTCGTCATTTCTTATTCCCCCTTAAACTAAATGCAAGGGTAGTTCATCAAAAGAACTGAAATTTTAATCACAATAGATGCATTTATGTTTCACTGTATGATGCTTCGTAGTGTATTCATATTTTGAATATATTCATTCTTCGCTCTGTTGAAAACCTACAGTCTACATGATTTCTTATATAACTTGGTATTTTTTTTC
This sequence comes from Eulacestoma nigropectus, assembly GCA_013397775.1. Classification (NCBI taxonomy): domain Eukaryota; kingdom Metazoa; phylum Chordata; class Aves; order Passeriformes; genus Eulacestoma; species Eulacestoma nigropectus. The sequence continues at coordinate 40,813 of VZTE01004516.1, forward strand.
ACATTTGAAACACGGAGGATTGGGTACCTAATAATGTTACTGTACTATAGTAGTACATAAAATATATGAGTAACTTTTTCTTAGTCTTCAGTGACATGTTCAAGCACTTCTTTATTTTTTAGAATTGCTATTCATATGTCATTTTGGTTGAATCGCTGTTTCAAATTTTACCTGGTTCTTTTTGACTAATCTACAGGATTAAAATCCAATATTTTATTAATTGGGCTATGAAATAGTACTTTTTTTTTATTTTCTCAAAATTTTAACATGGGTCTATATAGTTACTGATGCTCCCTAATTCTAGATCAGCAGAACAAGTATGACTTCAGCATGCTTGAGTTGTTCAGGTTACTGTTTATCTTCAGATGTATTCTCAGCACACATAGTTCAAAGCCATTATTGTTTAAGTCTATAGATTGTTTGATTTGATTTCCTAATGATAGCATTGGTAGAATTTTTCACACAAGTCACTTTTTCAGGAATAAAATACTAGTTGTGTTGGTTTATGTTTCAGTTGATATGACACTTTTTTTTGCAACTTTTGCTTATTTAAATAGCAAACGCCACACCTAAATTCACAGTTGAAGTAAAAGAAACTGAACTTTTCTAGAAAAAAATATTCACTTTTTTCACTATATTTTTAGATGGAAGCTGAGCCCTAGTTGTCTGCTCTTTAGTCAGGTAATTATGCATATGAATTTTGTTATGTTAGAAATATACCAGTATGTACAATTATGAGACATAGCTTGCCATGGAAAAGAAAACATTAACTGACAGAGACCTTCCCACAACAACATGAAATGCATCTACTTGGTTATTTATATTTTCCAACTTCTTTTCCTTTGGGCATACACGTAATAGACATTTACACCAGCAGAAGTTGTTGCAGTGGTCCTGTAAAAAGAGAAAATAATATTAAATAAATATGCACAGAAAAAGAAATGTGGAAGATCGTGATAAATTGAAGATACCTGCAATTTTTTACAGAGTTACAGAATACAGAAAAGGAAGCCAAAGAAGAGTATAGAAACAAAGGACAGTTAAGAACATGAGAAGCCTTAAAAAAATTGAGAGATTAAGAAAACATCTGTGAAGAAACAGGATGGAAAAGAGCAGGATGAATTCAGGAGCTGCAAGAGGCAAAGGGTGATGAAGTAAATGTTCTTAAAGCACCACAGGAGGAAAGCAAAGTGCAGTACCCATGTCTGGGGACATCACGAGCTGGGATATCCATAAGTAATGGAAATCAAGAATATTTTCTCAGTGAAAATGAAAAGACAAAATTACTAAGGGTAGGTGAGGATAAACACTGCATACATTTCTGGAAAACAGCTATAAATTTTTTTTTTCCTTGATGATTGCTTATGTTTGAAATGGGGCATTTATTGGTTAAGATCAGTATCTGCCTTTGAGCATCATGCAAAAGGAATTTAAAGTAGTTTTCTTTTCTCCTGTTTATGAAAATAGTAAATATATGGAGAGGAACTGAAATTTTATTTACTCTGCAAAGAATTTTACTGTTTAAAGGTTTTACTATAAAATTAGTGTCACAGAAGCTTTTAATTCTAGGACAGTAAATAATTAAAAATCACTTTAGAATATAATATAACCTATTAAGACAGAAAGAGAAAATAATGTTATTGACATTTCTCCTGGGATATTTGGCTTTTTTTTTTAGTCCAGACACACCACTTTTAAAGAAAAGCAAAATCTGATCTATGAACAGAAACACTATCATTGTTAGTAATGCTGACCAATCTTTCAAGAAGAGGAGGAATTTGACCTTTAAATATAACCTGTATTCTTCATACATCTCTGTCAGAGGTGAGAAGCAGAAAAATATGATGATATACATTTATTTTTATCCTACTAGCATAATAATATAGTTGATATCTACACTAGTAGAGATGAACACAGAGAGGAGAAAAAGAACAGCCTTGTAACAAATTTTCTACCTCTGATTTTTTATAAAATATCTTCAGATATGAGAAGCAAGAAAATGACCATATATTTTCTTAAGAAATTAGCTGCATGTTATATATGCAGATATGTTCTAAAGGTCATATAAATTTTGCAGTCTCCTTTGATGTACATGATTTCAAAGGGTGTAAGTACAAATCTTTTTTTCTCTTGAAGCTGTATTCAATGTCTTGATCAGCAAAATAAATTATATGTATAAATTTTTTAAAAAATATTTTCTGATCAGGGCACTGTATTGTAAATTCAGGATCAAGGGAATCATTAGTTACACATAAACTGACAAGGCTCATGATTTATTATCATTATTTGCTATTTCAACCCCAGGTGTGGCCTCACCAGTGCTGGGGAAGGATCACCTCCTGCATCCTGCCAGCAAAACTCCTCCCAATGCAGCCCAGTGTAACATTAGCCTTCTGTAAGGACTTAAGGAGCACAATTGCCTGTCTCACTGTTACCACAGAAGGACTTTGCCATGAGATAAGCACAGAATTGAGTGACTCCAGGCCTGAGGAGGCAAGATCTAGTTAGCACATCCTGGGTAACGCATCCACACAAAATTCACACAATGGCAAATTTTGTAAAGAAGCAACTGGTTGTACACATATCACTGGTTAAACAAAAATCATTCCCAGTTATGGGACAGATGGTATCTGTGATCACCAAAACCCTCCTGCCCCCTGAATATGCCTCTGTGGATACCTGGAGCTTGGACTGTAAATTAAGCCACCAGTGATGGGAACTTGAGATAAGACTGTACTGGTTTGAAAGCAAACCAGAGAGACCCCAAGTCAGAAATGCAATTTAATAGGAAAAATAAAATAAATGCAATAGAACAAAAAGAAAAACCACTGACAGAGTCAGAATACAACCTGACACCCTGTCGGTCAGGGTGTTGGTAGCAGTCCGATTAAACGGTGCCTGCAGTCTGCTGGAGTGATGGTTCTGCTGAGGCAGTGATCTTGTCAAGGGGTCTGGTCTTCCTCAGAGGGTCCAGTAGTGGCTGTGTAGCTCTTGTCATCTGGAAACCCAGGAGATAAGGGCAGACCCTGGTGTTCCAAACCTCCGAGTATACACAGATGGGAACGCTTAGTTCCTCCTCCTGGGCGGAGCATCTCACAATGGGATGGTGAGTCATGAGGCAAGGCATTGATGGGCCCATTAACAGAAGATATCCCCCTGGAGGGAGGATGGGTCATGGGAGAGATAAGAAACACTGCCCCAGCTGGTTTCAACAGCTGGCCCATTAACAGGAGATATCCCCAGAGTTTATCAGGGATGAGTCATGCAGGAGGTGGGGAACACTGCCCCACGGGTTTTTTAACAGCTTATGAAGATGGTGATAGAATATATACTTTTGGGCTCATCTTACATTGTAACCTAGCACAAAGATAAAAGTGGTACTGTTGTCCAAATGTTATCTCAGGCCTAGGGGGAGGTACACAAAGCTGGGGAAGAAGAATGTATTGCTGATAATGGCAGAATTTATGGGCCTGAAGGAAAACCAGCTCAGCAATTGTGCTGAAATCAGCTCGGACTGGGCAAAAGGTAATTCTGGCAGGGGAAGATCGCGTCCACTGACTCACAGCCAACAACTCAAAAGAAGAGAAAGACTGTGTGTGTGACTAATTTTCATTAGAAGCAAGGGAATCACTTAATCAAAAGAATAAGAGAATTCTATTGCCAATGAGCATCAATTCCTCTGCAAAAATGTATAAATAGTGAAGTTTTGAACTATCTTCGGATCCCCATTACTAAGAACACCAGGGTGAAGAAGGATCAACTGCACACCGTCGGTCCATGGATGGTGACTATCTTCTGCCTGATCTCTCAGTCTCTCCCCCCATCCTTTTCTATGTCTTTCTCTTTCTCTGCCTCTCTACCTCATATTTATTGTGTCTCTATTAATGACTTCAGCGTATGGTCTAGTTTGCATGTTAATTCATGCAGAGCCATCTCTCATTAATTGGATCTGAACATCTTATCTATGTCCAGGGCACATTGCTGACTCATGATCAACTCGGATCCACCAGGAGGCCCAGGGCTCTTTCTGACAAGGCATTTTCTAGCCAGTTAACCCTCAGCATATTCTAGCGCATGGGATTGCTCCTCCCCAGTTGAAGGTTTTTGCTGGACTTCCTGAAGTTGCTCTCAGCACATTTCTCCAGCCTGTCAAAGTCCCTTTGAATGGCAGCAGGACCCTCTGGCACACCAGCCACTCTTCCCACTTAGTGTCAGCTGCAAACCTGCAGAAGCCACACTGTCTCATCATCCTGATCATTGGTGAAAATTCAAATGAAATGAAAACAGAATGGAATGTGATATTGTCTCATGAAGTACATTGTTACTGACTTGTCTCCAAATAGCCTTTGTGACACTGATTACCATGCCTTTGGATCTGGATGTTCAGCCAGTTTTCATTCCAATATACTATGTATTTTAAAAAATAATCTTTTCTTTTATTTTGGGGGCTTTTATTTTGCTCTGGAGTACCTAGAACTGCCAATTGGATCAATCAAATTTTCCAGTTAATGTGCAATGTGAAATAAAAAGCTGTGAAGCATACAGTAAAAGAGTCATAGTCCTTTGACTAGAGCTGTCAAGTGGATTAAATATACAGGGAAAGGTTATATGGATAACAATCTAAACTTTTATAGACTATATAGACATTGTATTTTCAATCACATTTTCAATCTGTGTTTGCAGAGAACAATGTTAGAACAGATTTTTAACAACCACAAGATATTGGATCCAAAGCCACATGAATGAATACAGAAGCCATTAAAGTAATACAGTGTATTATGGTTATTTAGACATACTCTTCAGTGTCTTTAAAGAGATTGCATTTTCTTTCTGGATAGATTCTCATAGAAACAGCCATTGGGCTCAGTGTGTTTACAGTGCTTTGCAACTGTACAACTTTGCTAAGTTTGTGAACAACTTTAAAAGATTTCAAAGAGGTATTTTCTCATTTACATTTGAATTTCATCCCAGAAACTGTTAGAATCTGTTAGAACTAAAGAGTGAGTTTATTATTCAGTAATTCTCATAAATAGATCCCCAAAAGTGTGAAGTAGCATTAAGAGTAATATCCAAGATCCTATGAAAACTCTACTTATAAACAACTAGTGCAGAATAATAGTGCTTCAATGGAAAGCTTAAGGCAGAAGTGAGTCTTTTCAGATAAACGTAATTGCAAATATACTCTGCAAAATCTTTTCAAAGAGGAAAAAAGGACCCAATTAAATATCATCTAGGTTTTTAGAACATATAAAGACAGGACTGTTTGTAAATGAGAAACTTCATGTAAACTGTAACTAACCTTACTAATTAAAGGAAAAGCTGAGACAGATTTATGGTGTAAAAATGACAGACTCGAATTTATCCTGCAAATAACAGAACATACATTTTTATGGCTGATATCTTCTTTTATGGAAACTTTATTCAGCTGACATTCTTTACACTGCTTATAGACCAAGAGAATATGTCAAACTTTTGGTTAAATATATATTACTAAACTATGATGATTTGAATGTTACTTTATTTTACATAACAGTTATACGCACACTAAGCATGGTATTACTTCAGAAAATAAAACACCACAAAAATATTATTTTAGGCATTTTTGGTTCTCCTTTTGAAAGACTATATAGTGTTCTGTCAACTAAAAATTACCGGAGTTTGCTACATCAATATTTAGACAAGAGATTTCTAAAAAATCTTATCAGTAAGTCTTTATGATTATCTAAAAGAAGAATAAAAAATATAGCGGTGGAAATACAGGCTTGATTTTAACATGCTTAACATGTCAGTTCATCAGCATGACTATTATTCTGATGATTTGAATTACTTGTATTTTTCACTGGTGACTTGTAGCTGGCAAAGGAGCAGACAGAGCCCATTGCAAGCATATCATCACCTACGTGGGCAGTGGATCCAAGTTTGCCAAGTATCATATTTCTTCTCTTGCAAACTTTCATGTAAATTCAGACCAAATTTTACTGACCTGAGATTCATTAAGCCAAGATGCAGGTGGGATATGGAGAAGTGTTAAACAAATGTATACTAAAGAAAGTCAACCAACCAAAACAAAAAACTGACATCACTATGGCAACCAAAAAAAAAAAAGAAACAAAAAAAACCAGAAAAATGAAACCGAAGAAAACCAGGAAAAAAAAAAAAACACAAACAAAACTAAAGTTAAGCTTATTAGAAGCATTATCAGTCATCTTGGAGAGTGAGGCACAGATAATTCTCAGACTGTCAATTCCTTACATTTAAATCTTAATTTGTTTTGGTCAAAAGTTTCAAAATAACTGTACCTTGATTTGTCACATCCAATGTGAAAACTTATATTTTACATGTCCTGCAAATCTAAATCACAAGTGATCTAATGATTTTCTAATTCACATTAACTTTTCAGTAAGCTTAAATAGTTTCATCTTCAAAATCTGTAAGCAGAACTGTTATCACAGGCATGTTCTACATGAATTGTAGCTTCAGTCATTGAAATTGCTTCCACTTTAAATTTCCATCTCTAATCGGAAATCGTGAATCTTCTTTGATTGAAGTGACACGACTTTCAAAACACGAAAAATGAAAACTTAAATTTTTGAAGGTATTTAAAAGTTTTTGGTTGGAGTTCCATTTTTTATTCCAAAATATTTTTCTTTTTTTCTCATTTATTTTTCCAGACTAGTGTGATATGGGGATAATGATTATTGCTTAACCAAAGGGTTAATAGTTAAATGCTTGGGGAATATATTTGTGCTTAAGATAAGAAATTGTATACTATGACAAGGACATGTTGCTTGCTTGACCAGCAAACATTGTGGTAACCGAAGCAAGACCGCAGGTGCAGGAACCATTGAGAAAAGGAAAACAACCATAACGAAGTTCCTGATCTAGGACTTTGAAACTTATTGAGGCCAGCTTTGAGGACTGGACTAAGGCCAGAGGATCAAGGAGCATGGGTGGACAAAAGAGGTGAAGAGTTCAACCTTGGTGAAGACATCTGCCTTCATCCCTCGACCACTCCTCGTGACCACCAGGAGGCATCAAAGAATGTACTGCGCAGATGCAATGATATGCAAGCTAATTATAATACAAAGCGGGGATAGGTAATGAATATGTATAGGCGTATTGGGAAATCTAATGCATAGGTAACACTTTCAGGGATAAATAAGGAAGTAAGGGCTACAGTAGGCAGGCATATCTTTGAGGGAAGACCCTCTATGCCCCCAGCGCTGAATAAAGCATAACTACTAAATAACCCTCGGGTTCTGGAGTCATGATTCTGTGAATCAAGTGAACCAAGGTATTCAAGTACCTCATAACTGTATGTATGATATTTATTTTAACCAAACAGATTAATTTTCACTCTAAAACATTATATAATTATCCAAAGTGTTACTTTTATGCTATACCATTTAAAAAAATTTTCTTACACTCAAGTAAAAAGACCCATATTATTGTCTTTTGTAATTGTAGTTTAAAAACTCTAAAACATGTAAAAGAAAATCATAGAACTCCCTAGCAGAAAACTGTGCTAAAAATATAATTGATGTTCTGTCTGATAGAACTTTCCTGAAAAAACATTACATGGAAAAAAATTGCATGCTCTGACAGTATGACAAGTTAAATATTCTCTTGAGATATTTACAGGAATGTAATTTTTTTAATATATTCAAAGAAGAGCTGAGGAAAGACATTGATTTAGTCACAAAATTTTCTCTAAAGACCTCTAATATTGTTGACAATGGTCTTAAGTGTCTTTTACATCAGACTTTATGTATGAATAAAGTTAGAAACTGCACTGTTTACAGTGGTGATACCTTTTATGTGTGAGCAGTCTGGTGTCTCACATGTGGGTGTGAGATATGAACCACTTTAGGGAGGACCATAGTATTTCATAAATTCAACAGTTTCACATCATAAATCATTGTCTAAACATCATTTTTGGTTTTGGGATTTTTTTACTGACATTTACTATTTATTTTCACTTTCAGCCAAGGAAAGTTTATTAATCTGATTGTCACATTCATGACTAAACCAGTAAACTCATACACTGTACATTTATATTCAAGAGCAACCTGTTAGAAAGGGCTACAGTTTTTTTTCATCTTCTTTTACTTCTTGCTGCTATTCATAATATATTCTTATATCATTTGTCATCCTAATTTTCAGATCAGATACTACAGCTATCCTCTGTATAATATATGCAGAAAAGCATATACAAACTGGCAATAACAATACATTAGAAAGAAGTAGCGGGCTTTATATGGTCAGATCTTCAAATCTAGGGGGAAAAAAAAAATTCTTTAGTTAAAACAAGCTTCATTAGGTGATAATACCAGACTGAAGGAGGAGCCTTTATAGCTCATATAAAGTATGTTCTTCAGATGAGCCTAGATAATGCTTCAATGCAATTGGGTTAATTGACTATCAGATATCAGAGATAGCTGAGAAAGTAACTTTGCTAGATCAGCATGATTGTTTAAGGAACTTATCAGAGAATACCTTCAAATATATTGAAAAGAGTATGTATTTTCTGGTTGTGCTTTTATCTTTACATTTTATTAATGTATTACAATCATAATTTGAAAACTTTAAAAACAATGTGGTGGTCTATATTACTTTAACTTGGAGGCTTATATCAAAAAATTCTTCAACATGGATATACAGGTACTCAATTTACTCATGCTGAAATAGGTTCCTTCTGCTATTTCACAAAGAATGAGTTTTGTAACATGGCAGGTTGGGGTTGGGGAGAAGATTGTATAGAAAGACCCAGGGAGTTGGTATTCAATCCTTTTCTTAGTGTCAAATCAGACCTCCAATGTTTCTTACAGATTTTGATGCAGGACACTGGTGGGACAAGCTGACTATGTGGAATCTGTGTTTGCAGTTAAAATGTTACCAGCAGAATAAAACAAAACGGCTGGGTCTACAAGAAATAGACATAACAAACTTATTAGGGCAAAACAAGAAACAGCAATATTGGTTCAGCCCAGGACACATAGAAAATGTGTCAGAGATAAAAATTTAGAGCCCTTGATTTCAATATGTCGTAACTATGTTTTCATGGCAACTCAAAGAATTTGTCATGCAACAAGAAAAAACAAATTCACAAACAAAAAAAAACATAGCAGGAAGTAAGGCAGGGGAGAAGAGCTTTCTTTTTGAACTTCTGTGTATGGGGAGAGAAGTAAATAAGGGATGAAGTTGATTTAGGAAGGAAGGAAAGAAAGAAAGTAGTTTAGGAAAATATAATCAAAATTGTGTCATTTTATACCTGTATTGCTTGACGTCTCTCATGACACACACCAAAGAAACTTGTGTATTTAGAAGGCATGGACAACTGAGATAACAGAAAAGTTCAATCAATGAATGCTAAAGAAATAGGAGTGTGGGCTAACACAAGATTTCATTGGAATGAAAATATTCTACTGAAGATTGCAATTAATAAATATTTTCAGAGAGTAGTTAGTTAATACCAATTTTATGCTCACTTGATAGTTGATTAAAGATCAAATAGTACTTGGAAAATTACATATAAAGTTTTGTATCTTTAATTCAAAATTGTTAATTCTGCATTTTTTTACCTCATGGAGTCAGTCCATAACTTTATTTATAATGTCTCCAACTGTCCCTGAAAGCTGATTAAGACGGAATAGTGAGCTTCTACATTGGCATTGGGACAGGCGAGAAACAAATATCAGTCATTAAAAATGTGTAAAAAGTACATAACAAAGCTCTGACCCACAGAAGTATTACTAGATTAGTCAAAACTTATTTCATTTGTATTAAATAAAACAGTTTTTGTATATTTTCTTTGGAATGAGATCTCAGAATTTGGGCTGATGAAAACAAGAAGATACAAGAGAGCATGAAAAATGACATCTACAAATCCCAAACAGTTAAGATTTATAGATATGTATATTATAACCTTGCTCAAAAACAGTCTTTATTTTGATCGTCATCCCCAATGACAGGTACAAGACACCTGCCAGATGGCATACATCTTAATTTGAGCAAAGTGATCTTGCACAACAGTTACTCAGTGTTTGGAGAGTCCCTCTTTTGAGTCTATATTGTAACATAAGATTATTCCTAACTTAAAATCCTTAAACAGAAGAATAAAGCTGTTGCAGATAATCAAAACAATATAAACAAACTGTTTTCCCTGTTCAAAAGTTATCTTCAAACACTTTTAAATTCTAAGTTCAGAATTTGCTTTTTTGCATTATTGGTTCATCTATCATGCACAACAGCAGTGGGCAGAGGGGAAAACACCTGCACTTGAGCAGAAAAGCTGCCAATGCAGACTTGCCTTTGGCAAGCGGAACAAAAATTCAGATCCTGCAGATAGGATTGTCTTGTGTCTGTCATCATCCACGTATTCATTGGGACTATTTTCAACTGCTGAAGCTAACAGCATTTAAATATTGATAGAGGCTTGCAGTTGTTCTTAAAGCATTCTTAGACTTAATTTTTTAAGCAAAACCTCAAAAAAAACCCACCAAAAAACCTGATGAGCAATGGATTGCCAAAGTAAAGGAACTGATGCAAGAGAAATTGTAACATATAAATATGGTTCATAAAATTCTGTAAATGTTAAATCCTGACCTAATGGACCTGTGTGAAAGCCACAGACTGTAGACCTATGTTAATGTTATTGTAATATAGTGGTATTGTCAAACATGCCTAAATTTTTCACCTGACCCAGCCAGAGTTTATTTTGGATCTTTTTCTCTTTTAGATACAAAAATACACCAGCATGGTAAGAATGTACCTTATCCCTTGAGTAACTCATGATAAATTACCATAGCTTGCAGACAATTCCGAGTGATCATTTGCAATTGTGGAATTGAGGGGTCATAAAATTCAAATCAGTTTTCTCCTCTCTCTCCTCTCTAGCCAACAGAACTTTACTTAAAATAATCATGCAAAAAAGGCTTATTTAAAATGAGACTATGTTCAGGTGACTGTTACTCTGACCTGGTTTAAACATTTTTATTAAGCTAACTTGAATTATTTCCCGCATGTACCCATTTCTCTCTGACTGGCAGGAAACTCAGTAACTATCTCAGTTAAAGATGTCTGCATAGACGTATCTTACGTTCTCATCTGGAAGCTTAGCATCTTGACAGATGGATCACACTTCTATTATTCAAATGCTTATACTAAAATATTTAATTCTTTACAGAATTTATGAATAAAATTGCTCTCCTTTTGGCATTGGAAACTTCGTATTTACCTGCAGTCAGCTCCCATCACCACCATATAATGATGGAAATAACAACAGTAACATCATCAATCTTGATGTCTTTTCCATGCCATCAAGTAATTTCCTGATATTGAGCCATCCACAATCCTAGACCTTATTCTCCATAATCCCAGTTTCTCACTTCTCTTGTTTAGTATTTGATATACAAGATGCAATGCACATTCAGATACATAAGTTTCACTAGTATTCCATGTCGCTGGTTACCTTTGCAAGTACTTGCTTCTTCCTCATGTACTGGTTCAGCAGTGTAGACATCATCCTACACTCATGGCACATGAGTTAAGGTAGCAACATTTCATAGATAGGAATGTAAGAAGCTGTCAAATACCTCTAGTTCATATTTTGGTGTTAACATGACATGCAATGGCTTGCAAGGCTTTGGGTATTGTCCCAGACCTTCTCCTTTTTTTGTTAGAATGAGCAGTGCTGTTGAATGCAATTTGCAAATTCTATGTGGGGAAATATTGCTAATATTGTTTCTCTTCCATTTCCTTCTCATTTGAGTTCAATGTGTCTTTTTCAAAATGAAGCAGTTGATTCTAAGGTTAATTCATCTTCTTAAATGAAGATAATGAGTTAAAGTTTTCCACTCACAGCTGAGACTCCTATCTATTCATACAGCACTGTGGGTGTTGATATGTCAGTGTGGATATTGAATGTTTCCTGCCTGTTTTTAGTTAATGTATGAATTCATTTACATTTTTCACCTGCTCTAAATAAGGACAACATATACAGATCCCCAGTAAATGGGAGGTTTTAATCTTCTATTTGAATTGATAGGTAAAATCGCAGTGATCCTGGAAAGCCTAGAGCAGTAGGTAAAGAAGAGAAAACAGGCATGTTTAGTGTATGGTGTAGATGAACAGGTGAAGTAGCATTATTTAAAACGGTTCATAAGACAAGAACTTGTGGTTGTTCAGTCACATTGGAAGACAGAAAATTCGAAGTAGATAGAAAAATAAATTTTTTTAAGCAACTAATCTCTAAGTCATCGTCAGGAAATTCTGTATCAAGGCTTCAGCAAAATGAAACCCAAAAGTTTGGGAAGGTGTACAGACTAATACACATCAAAGAATCTACCAATACTCCAACAAAAGAATGTTAAGAAGGAATTAGACAATTGCCTGATAGGCAAGTTTTTCTAGACTTCAACTGCAAAGATGTTCTTTTGTCTTCTTGAGAATTTCCTTTAATCTTAGTGATCCTTCTTGTTCAGTGTCTCTGAAATTAAGACCACTAATTTTAAAAGATGGAAAAAGGTTAACAATGGGAAATGTCAAAGGCTGATATTAAATCAAAGCAGAATTTTCCTTAGCATAAAGTCCTAACATAGTATCAAAATACGCCCACAATTTAAGACAATAAATTTCCTTTTTCTTTTCAGTTAGGTTTTTTCCCCATTTATTTTTTGCTGATATTGTTTGCATTTATACACTAAAGACAAATGTATACAGTATTCTGCACTTTAGAATTTCAGACTATTTTTGTCTATTTTTTGAAAAGCAAATGTATCAGTATAAGGAAACTGAAGTTACAAAATGGATAGGTATATAAGAAAAGACAAGGTAAAAGGACAATATTCACTGTAATTAAAGAAAAAGCAAAGACTAGTCATCATTTGGGACTACCCAGAATTAACTACAGCATGTTAAAAAAAAAGCATTAGCGTAAATTTTATTAATATTTTAAAATTTGGAGGTGTTTTTTTCACTTTTACATTACCACGCTCTTACAGAAGACTGATATTTCATACTCATTCTTTTCTACCTTCTCTTTAATCCTCCAAAAATGTATTTTCAGTGAAAAAAAGTGACAATTTTCAACTAAGAATATTTTCAGTAGCTATAGTATGAGCAACAAGTAGATATTATAGTTCCTATCCTATAAGAATGTAGGGCTAAATACAAATATAGTTTTAAGATCAACTTTCTTTAGGCTTATATTTATTGATAATAGTAACCTTCTGATATGTTTTATAAATGACATTTCTGGAGACTGTGAAAACAACAATGAAGTTTAGCTTTCCATCCCACATTATAATCCATGCTAAATCAAAGCCTTCTTTCAAGACCTTGACGAGAGTGGTGGGAATTATGTCTTCTAAAAGTATTGATTTTAGATGGCTGTCAGTTGTTTATCTGACTTTGCTTTATATAGCAACTCTTAAGGTAATATTTAATTAAATCATAATTGCCCAAAATATCATTGTCAGGCACTACAGGACTATAGGGAAACGGAAAGACATGTTGAAGAGAAACTCATTATTAAAGACCTGTTTAATACAAATTAAAATTGACTTATTCTAAATAGACTAGATGAAATGAACAGCCTATATATCTTTGCAAACTAACATATTTCAAACATACTATGAAACACAGATACAAGAGTATATTAAAATATGAAGCATGTACTTGATTGGGATATAAAACTCATGAATAATAAAAATCTCCAAAAACCTCTAAAATTCAGATGGCAAGAAACCTCAACAATAATACAAACACCCCCAGTCGTTGTCTCCTTTCTTGTGATTCTGCTCCTCAGCCCTGCTGTCTGAAGTTTCCAAAGTGCATTAGACAGTATGTAGAGTTGAACTATCTCATTACTCTTCACTGTAAAAATTAAAACTTTATAACAAGGTAGCAGGACATTCATATTACTTTCATTGCACAGGTACAGATCAATCAATTGAATCAATAAAGTCAACACCTGGTACAAAATTAAATGCTGATCTCTTTACTGAGTCACACAGACACAATATTCTGACTGTATGTATTAGATTAGAAAATACAGATTGTTCCTTACTGGAAATGTCAGCTTGTTGCTCTATAGGTGGGCAAAAACATCAAAGAAACAAGTTGACAATATTCGACTTCAGGAATTTAGCACATAAGGACCAAAGAAAAACATGAAACAGCCAAAAAGGAAAAATAATCATTAGGCTAGGTACAAAATAATATTTTAAAATGCAGTAAGAGTACTTGTGGGATTCTTATTACGTGATACGGCATATGTTGTTATCAAAAATTTCTGTTACTTAAACTACCATTCTTGTAAATAGCCAAGACTCTTTAGAATAAGTATTTTTAAAGTTTAACCATAAAGGGTTTCTACTAAAATGAGGTCCTGTGTTCATTGCTTCCCAGACTCCTTTGTTCTACTGCTTCTATGGTCTCCAGGTCAGAGAGAGATATAATATTAACTTGTGTCTCTTCTTTGAATTTGATTTTTCCCAAGATATTTTCTGAGATTATTGACTTTTTGCATAGTGTGACAATATGTTTCTCTATGTCTTCTTCACTGCAGCTTTCCTGGCATCATGGAAATTTACAAATATTATGCTTTGTGATAGATGCCTAATCAGAAAATGAGTAGGGAGAAATTTTTTACGGAAAGGGTGATAAAGTACTGGAATGGTCTGCCCGGGGAGGTGGTGGAGTCACCATCTCTGGATGTGTTTAAAAAAAGATTGGATGTGGCATTCAGTGCTATGGTTTAGTTGAGGTGTTAGGGCATGGGTTGGACTCGATGATCTTGAAGGTCTCTTCCAACCTGGTGATTCTGTGATGCTGTTAAAAAA
>VZTE01004516.1:62393-86399 GCA_013397775.1 Eulacestoma nigropectus
AGGGTCTGGCTGGGCACCAGGATCGGCTGCCCTGGGGGTTTGTGAGGCGAGCTTCTCATCCGCCATTACCGCGTGCTCCCCGCGCTCGCTCCGGAGCACCCCCTGCAGCCGCGGGGGAACCATCGCAGCTGCCCCGCTCCCCGGGAGCCGCCAGCGCCCCCCGCCGGCTGTGAGCGGCACTGCACCCAAGGGGAAAGCGCCTGCGGCCGAGAGAGGTGGGCAGCGGGTTACTGGTTCTGTTTGTTATTACTGCCATAGTTATTGTTGTTTGTTTGTCGTGTTATATATAGATACATTAGTAAAGAACTGTTATTCCTATTCCTCACATCTTTGCCTGAAAGACCCTTAATTTCAAAATTATAAAAATTCGGAGGGAAGGGGGTTGCATTTTCCGTTCCAAGAGAGGTTCCTGCCTTCCTTAGCAGACACCTGTCTTTCAAACCTAGACAGATCTTGGCACCCAATGTGGGGCTTTTAATCATATAAGGATGAATTATTCTAGCGTGAAAACAAAAGCTCTCTTCTTCCAATCTTTAAAAGTCTTTCACAACTTCTAGGTGACCTGGTGTGGTCACCTTGTTCTTCACAGGCTGCACATAGACTTTTCATCCCCCCAATGTTCTGAAAATGGATTAAAGAGGTAAATAATTTATGATATAACAGTTTTTACCATGGCCTGCATGAAGCATTTTCAAGCTTCACTCTGGGAGTGCCTCCGCCCTCTCTTCCCACTGCCATCTTTAGCTTTGTCCCACGTGACTTACTTTCTCTTTCTTTCTTACATTAGAGCCACCATGCTGAAGAGTTGATTTCCTTCAGGCTTTACATTGGAGAAAGCCTCTTTCCCTTTATGCTGCTGGCTGCATGGTGTCTTCTTCAGTTCAGTATAAGCTGTGTTGGCTGCAGAGAGCTCTGCCGGCTCCCGCTGGGTCTGTGCAGGGCCGCGTGGAGGGGGAGGGGAAAGCCCGCTGGTCCCCAGAAGCTGCATCGTGTGGTCTCGGCTGCGCAGCAACTCATAGCTGTTTCTTAGCTGCCTGTTGTTTAAGGCTGATCCTGGATGCCCCCTGGAGCCAGGACGTCTTTTTCCCTGGCGGCTTTTTTTGCCCTGGCCAGGGAAGGGGGCCCAGTCCAGCCACCCCTCTGCGGGAAGCCAGAACAAAGAAGAGGTATTTCCTGCACCTGTGCTGCCTTTAAATATGCAAAGTCGTGAGAAGCGCTATTGGATCAGCAACTTGTCCATCAACTGAGTTTCAACTCACTACAGCTGGACTTTGAATTTGGCCTATAGAAATCCAAAGAAATTTCTTCTCTAATACTATCTATTATTCAGATATTCTCTTGATTTTTCTTTCCATCTTACTTTGTAATGTTTTGATGCTCACTGCAAACTGAAATTACTCATTGGTCCTGTCTTTTTATAATCTGGTGTTCAGGAGAAGTT
This sequence comes from Eulacestoma nigropectus, assembly GCA_013397775.1. Lineage (NCBI taxonomy): Eukaryota > Metazoa > Chordata > Aves > Passeriformes > Eulacestoma > Eulacestoma nigropectus. The sequence goes on from VZTE01004516.1 coordinate 63,835, forward strand.
CAGCTTTTTTTTTTTTTGATCAGCCTTCTTTGAAAGGTTTTCTAACCTTCTGTAGATGTTAAAAAATGTAATAGATGTTCCTGAGACATTACAGTTAAAAGCAGCCTGCACATTGCAAAATGGTGTTTGCTTGCATCCATGTTTGATGCTGGCAAGAGTCCAAATCTTATAGGTTCCTAATCTGCTCAGAATTTATCACTAAGTAAGGGTTTTAGTCTAATTATAGTAGGCATGATATGAGTTTTGATGTACATGAATAACTGTTCTAAATATTTAAGAGTTTAGTTTGCTGTCATCTTTGTTCCTTCTCTCCTTGGAGTGCTTACAGTCATAGCTAAATCCTGCCTTTCATGAAATGTACCAAGGTGAATGTTCTGCTACAGTGATTATCAGTGACTCTTAACTACTGATGGTTCAGAATATTTGGGAGTATATACTTCAACAATCTGCAATTATTCACATTAAAGCAGGTTTTTCCTTAATATATGTAGTTGTAATAGATTATATATATATTTTAACCTATAATTTCAAATGCATATAAAAGGTATCGGCAGTAACATTAATTAGAAATTTTCTTTATATACAATATTATTTATTAGGAAGGAGTGTTTTCTAGCAGATATATTGTGGGAATCAGTGAAGTAGGCTTACCTCTTTTATATGCTTATGGGGATTTGTCTTTGCTTTCTCTTCATGGTCCATCTTACCATTCTAGAAGTTAAGTTTTCCAGGGTATTATGTTAAATTTTGTTACTATACTTCAACCTTCAGGTTGATATGTAACACTAAAGTTTGCAATCTTCTTTGCAAGCACAATGAAAAACAAGGACCATAACTTTAGCTGGTATAAATTGCATAGGATTTTTCACGTCAGCTGATTTATATCCAGTGAGGATCAGATCGTAGCTGGTAGGCTGCTTGAAGCTATATATAGATTGCATATCCATTATCTTTTTGGTGGCTTGTTGGTTCCTTGCACAATAGAGATGGTAAAAGGACAGTTTTGAATATAGATTCAAAATCAAGTGTCATCACTAAGGCAGAAAAACAAATTTACAAATCTGGAGCATTTTTAATTTCTCTTAGGAACAGATAAATATAATAACTAAAATGAGACTGACATAAGTTGCTGTGGAACACCATTTTCTCCCTCTTGGAAGTCTTCATAAAAACATTTCCTCTCCCAACAATTACTGGATGTCGGGCAAAAGTTAAAATATAACTGGATATCACTGAAACTTCTGAAGACAGGGCCAAGTTGATTTTAGTAAACACAAAAGGGGAGACCATTCTGAGGTAGGAGGAAAATAACCGAAAATAACTACGATGTGTATTACCATTAGATAAACTTGCAAGCTTGGATACTACTGGAGGGAATAACTGAAACATGCAGGTTTTCAAATATTTATGCAAGAACTAATGTAGAAAAAAACCTATTTCCTTTGGATCTATAAACAAGGAGTAAATTTGACATAAATTTGTATTACCTCAGTCTGGTTTTCAAAAATGTTATTGGAAGAACCATTTGGTATTTCAAGAGAAATATATTGATATATTAAGTTATGCATAGCACAGTTGTTATTGCTAGCTTGCATGTGTTAAAATATCAATAGTTGTTGACTTGCCTGTAATCAGATTGCCTATGATAATGTGAGAAAAAAAATCTAGAAGAATCTGCAATTGCTTAGGATTCTGACAAGCTGGAGATAAGAGGTAAGTGCATAGTCATTACTCTGCTTGTTTCCTCAGGAAGAAGCTGGAGAAAGCATTTGGAGAACAAGGTATATTTTTTTTTTTCTTTAGCAAAATTGCACATCTGTCTGGGCTGCTAAGTGGCTAAAACAATTAAGTCCTCCTGAAAGGCAGTACCTTCTAAAGCTGAAAAGTTGATTCAAACATAGCTAGCAGAAACTCCTAGATTTTTTTTCAATAGCATTGTTAATAGCAGTCAAGAGAGATATTACTTGATGGCTATTTGTCAATAACTGTGACATTCCGATTTTTCTAACTTTCTCTATTGTCAAGACTAGTATGTTATAGGCATTTCCAATACAACTTTTCTGTGATGGAGTTGTGACAACCTCTAGTATCATTTGAATGAGCAGATGCTGGCCTCTGTAAAATAGCTGCAGCTGGAAAATATTAGTCTATTCTTTCCAGAAGTTTTAAAATTTATATTGAAATAGCCTGTCTTTTTTTTTCCTTAATCTCAATATTTTCATGGAGAATTAAATAATGTAAAACCTTGGAAATGTACGGGTCTCAAAGTCTTGACTGATAAACACTAATTTCTTCTAAAGTTTAGAACAATACATCATTTCAAGGTATATCTTGTTACTAAGGTAAAATGTCTGTAATGAGCCTAAAAAGAAATGGAAGCAAGGCCTATAATAGTAAATTTAGTGAACTTGAGACCATCCTTTGGTCATAACAACAAAGTGACCCACTTCCTGTGATTGTCCACTACTTTCTGTCTCCAAAATATTCTGTGCAGTTAAGATTACATCTCCAAGGCTCCTAGGGCCCTTAAGCTATGTCATGGGTGGTCTAGTGTGTGACATGTCTGCTTGCTCATGTAGAACAGAATACATATATTTTTTAGCTTCTGTGCCTGCTAACATATAAAGAGAAATCAGTAGATGAACATACAATTCTGAGTATTACCTGAAAAGTAGATGTAGCTAATACCTTTCATATACTAAGGTGTCTTCTGATGATGCAGACACAAGAACTACAGAAAATATGCCTTGAGTTTTGATTACATCTAGGTGCTGACATCTGTTATAGTCAAACACAAAAGATACTTATTGTGATACCTATACTGAGAAACTGAATTCATTAGAATAGCCTTAAGGTTTTACAGGCATATATGCACATGAACACAGGAAAAATGTAGGAGAAAAAATTACTATCTATTTTTTTGCCACACATTTATCACATGTAACCTGTAGTCACACTTTTCAAAATGTGAAACATTCCCATGTATTTAAACTTAAAATATTTTTTTAAAGTTTAACTTTTCGGACATCTTAATGTTTTCCACAAAACTGGATTCTTGTTTTCTTCTGAAAGACCCCCCAGATACTTTCGAGGTCTGAACAATTCCAGGTCTGACCCATTTTTTGGGGTCATGGTCTGACCTAAAAGTTCTTCTTTTTCTTGAACACTAGGAGGAAACTGTGTGTCCTTTTTGTTTTCACTTTCATCCTTGCCTTTTTTCAGCATCCTTGATGGTACTGAACTATATTTATGATGTTGGCTATAACTACATTCTTTTATGATGAAACTTTTTCCTGAGAATATGTTCTCAGAAATATTAAGGAAGCCTGTTAATATGATTTTTAGATTAAACATGTTGATTCTCTTCCAGTAGCAATGGTGCTGTATCTGTATTTATTTCAGAACAATAAGAATGCCCAGAAATAGAGCTATGCATAGTAATGAAATGAATCAGTACTACAGTTATGCTTACTGGTACAGAAGCATCTTACAGCTGATGCCTTGCAATAATAGAGTGCAGAATTTCTTCAAAGAAAAAAATAGTTAAAAACACATTCCTGTCAGGTATAGAAGAATTTCAAAAGGCACAGCATTTTGAATGGAATTGATGGAAACTTTAAAATGTTTAGGAAGTCTTTCCAAACTTATCTGAATGATCTAAGTGCTAAGAAACAGATTTCTTGTAAAGAATCTGGGCCACTAGATTGCTCCACGTACAGACAGCAAAGGGTGTGAGATGTTTTGTAGTTGGTCTCCTACCTATGGAGAGAAAATTAAAAATAATTTAGTCATTTGTGATGTAGTGGCTCTTGTTTGACTTTATTTTAGCTATGAAGAAAATTACTTTTTATTTTAGCTGTAAGTTTTCATTGGCTCCTGTATTACAATAGCTGTAGAAAGCAAGCAATAGCTATATTTGGGGTTTTTCAGTAGATTTTATGAAAAAAATTCCATTTACGTGGATCTTAGTGCTGCAAATTAACGAACACATCACAAGTGGCCCCACAGCTTTTTGCAACTCTAGCACTCCAGAAAATAGTCCAAAGAATATATTTGATTTAGTAACCAACTTTGCTAATACAAGAAGATAGAAGTGTAGCATCTGCTTCTGTCTCTTATGAAAGCAACAGCAATAATACTGATTAGGTCTTTGGAAAAAAAAAAATGCTTATGTTTTAATTAGATTTTTGGGGTTTTTCTGACATACTGAAGGTTTAATTTCTGTGATTTTCTTCATAAGGTTTACCTTTTTCTAACCCATGTATTGTCAGATGGATGCATAACATCCCAGCGGCACAGTTTTACATAGCAATTTATCTGAATTGCAAAGATACAGTGGAGAAAGCCTCTAATGTATAAATTATTTCTGCTCATCAGAATGTTTTTGTTTTAGCTAATTTGTTATGTTTGAAATTACACACGCTGAAAATCTGATAGCGGTGCCCCTGCTGCATTTAATCAGATATGGAATTATTTGCTGTTGTTAAAAATCCTTGGATCATTAGCTGCCTTAGGTGTTTCTGAATTGTTAATATTTTTCCAACATATTTGGCAAAGAGCATGTGTTTAGTGATTTCTCTCTGTTTAGTGATACTGTAGTAAATCCACAGATCTAAACTAAAAATTCAAATGAGTAAAATAGCCATATAAGTTACATTTCATATGTCATAGAAACTGTATTTTTTTTTCCAAAGGAAAGATTTCTAAAGTACTGTGTTAGAACTTCTAAAGAAGGAAATTTTTCAAAGATTGGAACTTCAGCATGATTAATATTTAGTTCTACCTATCAATTAATCTATTTCACAATTGTTTACATAGGTCCTTGTCAGGATCCAATTATTATTAAAGTTCTTAGAAATACCTCTGCCTGAATTAAGGTGCAAATGAGACCATATGCCAGTCAATAGTAAGGGGTTTATTTGATGGCAAATAAGAGAGAGAGAGAGAGAGAAAGAAAGAAAGAAGTAGAAAATCAGGTGAGGGGGACAGAAAGAGAGTGACAGGGACAGAATAAGGAAAATATCACCATTCAGTGGATCCCAGTGGTGTTTCGTTGATCCTCTCCAGCTGGTCTTCTTGGTGGTGAAGGTCCCCCCTAGAAGCATAGAATCCGATGGATTTATATACCCTCGAGCCGAGTAGCAGTGTCCAGGCACGTCCCCCTGGGGAGGGGGCAGTCTCTTACAGCAGACTCTGGGTCTGGTGCATCACGTGCAGCCCTGTGGTGCAGGGCCTCTCACGTGAAAGGCCCGTGGATGTGGCCTATGGGGTTGGAGGTTCCACAGCTGGGCCAGTTTGTGTAACTGGAGGATGGGGGTTTATTGCCTCTGACCAGAGGTTATGCCAGCACCCAAAACCTTCTCCTCCTCCCTCGCTTGAGGGGAAGTCTGCTTAAACCTGGCTTCTGTGAGCTGTGGTCTCTCCTCCACCCCAAACTCAGCTGGGGATGATTGAACAATGGGTTTCCCTTTATCTAATCAGCAGCTTGACTTTCAGTTCAAAGTCCCAGTCTTCAGGGAGGCTTCTTTGGTTGTAGCTTCTTTATAATGAGCGAAACTTTACATCAATGTTTGGGGCCTGAACTATTTTCCATCTCTGACAGTCCTTGACATGTAAAAATTTAAAAGTTAAACTGCAAATTGGAAAGTTGATTTTCTTTATGATTGTTTAAAATTTTAATGCTAGAAGAATAAAAAGGAACACTTCATACTTTTGAACTCTTCAGTAAGGAGTTCTCTAGACACCTTCCAATTTCTCCGCGTGGCAAACTGAAAATTCACATTTCTGGAGCAGAATGCACTGTGATTTTTCATCTACTGAAATTGGAAGTAATTCATGGGAAGATTTAATTTAAAATATCTAACATTTTATTTGGACAACATACAAACAATTATGCCATGCTAAAATAGAGTAGAATAGTTGTTTTTACTTTCCAAGCCTTTTTTTGAGAAGTGTCACATTTACTTAGATCTGTAGGACATCCCACTGAATAATAGAAATAAACTGTTTCTATTAGAAATAGAACTAAACGTTCATTTTTTTGTTACTATAGGAGTGCTGTATTTATATTAATCATAGTAAATGTAATATTTTCTTAAAAATAAGTGAAAATAATTTTATTCCTTTATAATTGGTACCGGGATTTCTACCTGCAGCCATTGCTGAGTGACAAATCAATTGTGTCAGACCTTTCCTTAAAACTGTTCACTATTCACAGTCATCATTCATTATTTTTTGGACTCATAGAATCAGAATATAGAGTAATTTTGTTTAAGTGACCTGGATACTGGCAGGTCCCCTCCAGTTTGGTGTCAACTTGATTAGACTGCATTCTGTCCCACCTTCCAGGATAATTAATAAACTAAAACTGTGCTAGCCCCAGTACTGTGCTCTCTCTGTCAACTGTGTGGCAATTGAACATTGTATTAAAATCATAAGAGTCCCATCAGTTTTCAGTCCATTTTCTATCCCACTCAACATTTCTCTCACCATTTTGACTGCAAGAAGAGACTTGAAAGATCAGTCTGCCTAAATCTGATCAGATTCAAGCATTGTTTTGACATTTTTGCTTCCAAAAATTGATCTCATAGGCTTTTTCAGGAACCACTATTAGATGGAACTCAACATAGCATATAAATGCAGGAATGTGAAATGCTCTTTTTCCACCTCTCCGCACTTCTTCTTTAATCCGATAGTGCAGTGGTTAGAAAGCATCTGGAGAAACAGATGATCTTCTGCCTAGAGAAATTGTCTTTTTGCCAGATATATGTTCTAAATTATAAACTAATATCCCAAAGCAGTGGGAGAGTGGGGAGGAGGGCTTATTTTTATTTTTTTGAAAGAAAAGCTAATTCAATATTCATTTAACAAGCAAAAGAAGTCATTATATAGCATTACAATTAGACACCTCACTCTGAAATATGGACATGTGGGTTTTAGTCATTAACCCAGTGCATATACATCATCAGATGTTTAAGTATTCATTTTAGGAAGGAATAGAGCATCAATATTCACTTGCAAGTAAGTTTCTTAACATTATGTTACAAAGTCATTAATGTATTTCTTCACTGGTCTTCCCACTGAGTATCCAAAGAGAAGAGGAGAAGGACAGTTCAGAGGAAGAACTGGGCTCACGCAAAGCGAAGACTTCATAGAATTTTGGAGAAACTTACGTTTCTTCACTTTATTTGAAGAGGACATTTTCTTTTCTTAGGAGGTGTAGACCTGGACTAATGTAGCAGAAGAAGCCTAGAACTCCTTTTTTGGGAAGAGAAATGGGGTGAGCAATTCCAGCTGCTACCTGATGTCAGTGATTGAAACACAGACTTTGCCAGGTCCGATAAGGACTGTCCAGCCTTATGTCCTCTGTGGCTCACCTGCAGCTCTAGTCCCTGATGCAGGGCACCATTCGTAGCGACTGGGACACGGACCCAGACTGGCAGGGAATCTGAATCATTTATTCAAAGAAACGAGCTGGCTTTATACACTTCTTCAAGGCACAGTATTTCCTTACATGGCAATACTCACTACCTGACCTATCCCATGCTGCCACATCAGCAACACACTTTCTGACTGTCCTGCTGTGGGGTGATCACGCGCTGTTCACCCGTCTGTCAGCTTCCGGCAGCTCCTCTCCGTAGGCCTCTGCTGGGTGACACCTCCTCCCCCCCAGGGTCCGGCGGAGACAAACCTCTCTGTGCTGCTGTGTGCTCCTTTGTGCTGCCATGTGCTCCTTTGTTCTACAGCCTGTAACTCAGCTCCATCCCATCTCTTCCCACAACCTGAAAATGTCATTCACAAAAGTCTTTACACAAATTATCACACCTCCCTTCACAGCAGAAAAGCTGATTTCCAGACCACATGGACAAAGACAGTTAAACAAACATAATTTTTCCACGCCATCCTGTACAATTGTGCATTATGTTGACGCCTGAAGATATTCTTGGGCTACTGAAAGCATTTACTATATTTGAGAGATAAAAGATAAGATCGCATCAAGTTACGCAAAAGATAAAAAATAATCCAAATTCTCCTGTAGTCTGAACAAGTGTGGCAACCACTGAAAAGATAGTTTAAAGATGGGAATGGATCCTATCACTGGCTGACTGCAAAGACGATGAATTATGTCAGTGATCCATTTCTTCTGAAGATGACAGCAAAGTGACTAAAGACACCCTTTTATCGTGTTTTTGTCAGCATTTCTTACTAGCTACCTTAGGCAGTTTCTGACTCTTTATAGTGATTTTTCAATGTATCTTCTCAAAACCCTTATCCTTCTATTGAAATAAAAATTAGGTTTAATTCAGCCCTGCAGATTCCACCAACAGACAGAAACCCGTATCTTCTTGACAAAAGCTTGGGGCTTTGGCATGTAGTTCCTTAGTCTTGGCAGAACTATGACAAGGATTGATGGATCTCAAACAATTATGTTTTAAGCCTTAAAGTGGTATGATTCTTTCTAATGTTTATAAAATACTGGGGTTTTTTCCAAATCCCATTGTCCAGACATCATTACCTCAATGCATTACTTCTACTTACTTTGAGAGATTGCTTCTGCATAACTCTCAAGAGGGTGGGCAGCAGGATGGGGACTGGGGGGAAAAGGTCTTTCACACTCTAATATCAGGCTCATGAACACCTGAGGAACCTGAAGGTACTTTAGTCTACGAGACTCAATAAAATACATCTCAGAGTCCTGAGAGAATTGGCTGATGTCATTGCCAAGCCACTCTATGATATTTGAAAAGTCAGGGCAATCAGGTGCAGGCCCAGGAGACTGGAAAAAGGGAAACATTGTATCCGTCTCTTAAAAGGGTAGAATGGAGGACCCTGAGAACTACTGACCTATCAGTCTCACCCCTGTGCCTGGGAAGATCATGGAAAAGATCCTCCTGGATGCTAAGCTAAGGCGCACTGTGTTGGTTTTGTACAGCCGGGTTCTTGGTAGTGGGGGGCCATGCCACAGAGGTGGCTTCTGTGAGAAGCTGCTGGAAGCTTCCACTGTGTCTGGCAGAGCCAATCCCTGATGGCTCTGTGGATGAGTATGCTGCTGGCCAAGGCTGGGACAATTCAAGATGGTGGTAATGCCTCTGTGGCAACTTATTTAAGAAGAAATCAAAACAAAGTTTGTGGCACAGTTTTAATTTTCCAGCTAGAGAAGGGCAGAGTGAGAACATGTGAGGCAAACAATATGGAGACACCAAGGTCAGTGGAGGAGGGGGAGGAGGTGCTCCAGGCACTAGAGCCCCCATTCCTCTGCAGGCTGTGGTGAAGCAGCTGTCCCCCTGCAGCCCTTGGGTCCAGGGGGATGCAGAGATCCACCCGCAGCCCGTGGGGGAGGTGCCTGTGCCAGAGTGAGTGAATGCCTGGAGGAGGCTGTCAGGAGACCTGGTGGAGAGAGATGGCCCTTGCTTCCAGGCTGGAGCAGCCTGTCCTTAGAGTACTGCACCCCGTGGAAGAGTGACCCATGCTACAGCAGTTTGAGGGGTACTGCCATCTGTGGGATGGACTCACGTTGCAGCAGTTTTGGGAGGACTGTTTTTTGTGAGATGGAGCCATGTGAAAGAAGTTCATGGAGAACTGTTGTATTCGGACACAAAAGGAACCACGCAGACTCAGCTTTTCAGGATAGAGAAGAAGTGCCACGAAAGGCGCTGCAGTTTATTTTACTTCATATATATATGTTTCTAAGAATGACTGTGGATTGGAGGATGAGGTTACCACCTCTCCAACCTCACTGGTCAAACGAAAAGACCATCAAACTTCTCCGCCTCAGGATAAAGAATGAAAAAAAAAAAGGAACGGTTAGCTAAACATAACTGTGTTTACAGAAAGTGCATGAGAACTCCATCACAGAAATGAAAACATCAAAAGACTGCAAATCTCAGGGCGACAAACTGTCTCCCATGAGAGGGACCCCACAGTGCAGCAGGGGAATGACTCCTCTACCTAAGCAGCAAGAAAAGCCATGGGTGATAAACTGACCAAAACCCCCGTTCCCTGTCTCCCTCTGCTATCAGTGGGAAGGAGAGAGGGGTTGGGGGAGGGGGGTGTAAAAAGGTGCTTTTAAGGGCTTATTTTTCTTCTCATTTTCCTGCTCTGACCTTGTTAGTAATAGATTCACTTTATATCTCTAAGTTGAGCCTGTTTTGCCCTTGATGGTAATTGATGACTGTTTTTGCCCAGTCATTATCTCAGCTCATGAACCCTTTGTTATATTTTTTCTCCTCTGTCCAGCTGTGGGGGAGGGTGAGTGAGCAGCTTTCGTGAGTGCCTGGTATCTGGCCAGTGTCAAACCACGACACACATAGAAATGAACAATTCTTATCTCTGAAAACCTCTCTTCTTGAACCACCCTGTAAATTGAATTTAGAATCTAAAATAGTCTCACTGATTCAACTTTAAGCATTCATTCTGGAGATTTTATGGGGAGTTGTATTTTTTAATCAAGTTTTTTTTTTATTAGTTTCTATATTATGCCCCCTTTGAATGCTTTCATAACTTTCTCTTAGAAAATTATTAGATATTGTGGTTCATCAGACATTTAAGATTTCCTCTTCTAAGTTTGTTTCCAAAAAACTGTCAAGGTATAACAACAGCTGAAACTATACTGGAATTTAATCTGCCTTTAAAACCAAAAGATGATTCAAAGAAGCAAAAAGCACAACATTGTTTCTAATGTTTAGCCCAATGTTATTTCAGAATCATTAAGTTCACTTAAAACTGCGCAGTCTTTCTTGTTATGGTCTTGTTTTCAAAGGAAACAGGGTAAATACTAGTTTCCATTTTTGCAGTTTTTCACACGTGTGTAAAGTATTTGCAATGACATAATGTGACTGTTTATCTGCACTTTGAAGTGTACAAATATTTACACTGTTTTCTAAGCATCATTTTTATTAGCAAGGCTAATGCTTCTGCTAACTGAATAAGACCTAATGCAAATATAGCATTACAGAATTTCATCAAAATTTCCAATATCTGGCCTGAAAGTGATCTCTTAAAGGATAAATCTATGTTTTCATAGATATTTCCATCTAGTCCAGCAAAATCTTCATTTTTTTGTTGCAGCTTTGAGGCATTATTGCCATGAAAATATTAAGAAGTGAGTACAACAAAGTATTTTTCTGACTATCTGAAATTCTTAAAGAAAACAATAAATTTCGTTTTCTGTAGAAACTGGAGCACAAACTAATTTTAATATAAAAATCTGTTTCCTGTTTCTAAATAAACTAGTTTATTCTTATTTACTTAATGGTATTTCTTTGCTGTAACTTCTAGATTGTAATTAGCAGCTTGTCAAAATACATGTGAGAAATTACTGCTTCTGGAAGTAATGGAATACCTAGTAGTAAAAATGAAAATTGAAGAGGTGAAACAGAAGTAATAAAAATGGAAATGAGGAATAATGGTGTGCAAATAATAACAAAAACTTACAAACGTGTACATAGAGGGAATTAATAAGTCTATTCTTATATGTTATAGTAACTCTATGAAAAACCCAACCAACCAAAAAAAAAAAAAAAAAAACCACAAACAATAAACTAAATCCAACAAAATCAGTAAAAAGATCAGAAAGCTGAGGCTGTAAATTACTTGACTAAATTAGAAAACCACTACTTGGAAAGAGGGGCAGAGTACTTCTATCTCTTGGACTTCTAAGTCTGCAAACTCTAAGCATACCAGTAATGTCATTGCTTCAAATATTTGAGTGCAAATTAGACATTCAAAAGGTGTCCTGGTAACAACTGATCCATAGAGTCACTGCTTAGAAATCTTCAAACTAAGCATTCTTCATTAGCTGAATAGCAAGTGTGAAAAACCTGTATATATCACACTGTCATTATTAAAAATATTTTAATAACAAGTAGCTAATTTTAAATATTTAATAAAATATGCATATGAAAAATATATCCATATATGCATATGTATTTATAAATAAAATATAGAAAATAATATATATGATATATGTTCTTTTACTATTTGCATGTTGCTTTTAGTCCTTGAGGAATCGGAAAACCAGAAAGTAAAAATTATGTGTGGCAAAAAATTTACTAGGGATTTCTTGAACAATATCTGGAAAAACATCAGTAATAACTTTTAAAAGAAGACTAATCTACATCTGAAATAAAAGATGCCTTGAAGATTAAAGGCCATTTTTTTTCTGTAAATATATGCTCCAAAAGGTTTTAATGTTGCGGTATTTAAGAAAATAGAAATCTCCCATGGGAAAATAGCAGTATTCATGTTGAGATAGCGCACAATTTAACCACGTGGATGGTGACTGCAGTTGACCACAGCTAGTAGCATAAGTGGAGCCATCTTTTGGTGATGTATATCAGGCTCCAACAAACACCACTGAGTTTTGGTTAAGCATGCAGAACTGATTCCTGATATTCTCCATGGTGCAGTTACATATGTCTTGCAGTATCCTTGAGCAAATGTTATTCAAGCCCACCAGAACAAAAGCATAACTACATGTTTTAGATCTTCAGAATGGATGTTAGAAACAAAGAAAATAGATTAGGTGGCAGAAAGGATCTGTGACTGTATGGCAGGTCTCAAGGAAAACACATCTGTAAAAACCTAATTTTTTGTGTTTTTGACCTCACTGATATTCTGTCCCAAGGCATCTCTCAGTACATGAGCTGGATTTGTCCATGAGATAATATACGACTTGTTACAGTATGCCAAGTGGATGAAAATAAACCTTTTTCTTCCCATTTAAGGACGTCCTTCTAGTGCATGAATTACTTTTCTTCTCATGAAATATGACCTTTCACTTTTACAGTGAAGGTCCATCTTTTTTCAGCGGGAAAATCATTTATACCACTTGCAATCAAGAATTATTTCACTGCACTCTCAGTTTATCTGTCTGGCTGTGTAGTGGAAAACGGATGCTTAAGAAATCATTGGAAAGTGCACTTCACTTATAAACCTTAGCATATTTCCCAAAGAATTTGTTTTGTTCTCACCTTAAATTCTGGTTCATCATCAGTATTTAATCAAATAAACTGTTAAACTCTGATGGTTGCATTCATTATCTGGTGGGAAGTGGATGAAGTAAGGAAACATTAGGTATCCATATATTTTCATTCTTTCCCTGTATTTAGTAACACTTTTTTTCTTATATAGAAACTTTTGCGTACGGCTATAAGCTTTATACTACAGAATAAAATACCTTCTATAAATGTTATATCAGCTAGCTTTTGATCAGTTAGTGTGAAGTGAGTCTTGCTCCACAGACCCATTTGAGATCTCCCTTGTTCTTGTAAAATATTGAGTTAATAATTTTTCTATTATGTAATAAGTAATTTTAGGTAAAAGGAAGTGTGCTAGATTAATCATGTTAAAATAAAAATATTTTGTTTCCGATATCAGTATTTTGAAACTTCACTGTTGCCAAAATGTATTCTGTGAATGAGAAGACCTGATTTTTCAGATCACTAGGTAAAGAAAAGGTTGGTTATATTTTCTTTCTTAATTGCCAGACCTGACTGGGAGGAAAATGCGGAGATTTTTTGCACTGATAGAAGAGAAATAAATATATTAAGAATATTTTAAAAAACCCTGCATAAATGAAAACAACATCTATGGTACCAATAATAAAAGAAGAAAAGGTGTAATCTTAGTAAAATTAGAAGCATTGTTCTGTATTAACTAAACAACTCGACTCTGGGAATTTCAAAGGATTGACACAAATAAATTGATGTTTCAAACTTTTTTCCATTGTCACATAAAATCCCAACTACTAAAACCCTGCACCTTATGTATATCCTTTCCTTATTCTTATTTTAATTATTAAGAAAATAAAATGATTAGTGAGTATTTGACCTGGTTTTGGCAAGGAGGAGGTTAATTTTTTGCAATAGCCTGGAGTGGCCAGGACCCTGATATTATTCAATACCGCTTCATGCCAATAATGGGGGCAGGGGCATCAGAGACTGAAATATTGTAGTTTATGCCTTAAAACATTTTCATGAAGGACCTTTAAAACTGTATTACAAAAGCTGCAGCCCACTGAATGGGGCTCTGAGAGGCCCTGGACCCCGCTGATGAAGATAAGATAAAGGGCTGGGGACATTCACAAAGCATAAGCTTAACACCTCCAGGGTGGGAACCACAGCCCCAGGGCTATCAAGGTTTTAACAGGCCCTCGCAGCAAAGGGTGTGAGAAGAAAGGCTTTGAGTGTGTGCTGGAAAAGCCTCTGGTGAGAGGCTCAGTGACCACCCATCCTCCATTGTGCAGAGGAGCCCAGCTGAGGGGCCCCTTCACCCTGGGGGAGGGGGGGGGAAGCTTATCTGCAGCAGAGGGGGTGACATGGCCCATCAAAGAACCCCCCAAAGGGGTCCCCAGACCCTGCACCAGGGCACCAGAGATGATGCAACAGACCCTCAGTGTTGCAAGGGACAGTGTGTCAAGCTGGCCCCTGCAAGGGAGACACGTGGGCGTTCCCACCTGCCCAAGGCGTGTATTAATCCACGGGACTCTGTACTCTTGGGCGAGTGGCCGCGTGTGGTGGCGTGGCCGCGGCAGCGGGGGACCCTCACCAGCAGAAGAGCAGGTGGAGGGGAGCAACGAGACATTGCTGGGACCCCTGGATGGGTGATATGCTTCCACCTAACCCCTGTCACCTCTCTCCCTGTCCCCCCACCTCCCAGGCACAAACTTCTTTCTCTTATTTCCTTCTTTCCTTCTTTTCTCTTTCCTTCTCTTTGCCTCTTTTTACTATTAAATAAAATACATCAATTTTTTTGGCACCAACATCTAACCTCATTTGGTTTTAATCTCGTTTTTGGGAATATTTTGAACCTTCTAAGTTCTTTCCGGTTTATGCACAGAGACTTAGTTTTCTTTGCTCTTCTGGGTTTAAAAATGGATCACAACAAGGGGAAAGGGACTCTCGCTTCTGAGGAGAGGGGTGCTCTGTCTGGTCAGGAGAAAATATGGTAGAGAAGAGCATGGGTGTTTGTTTATTGTTATAGGATTTCCATGTAAATAATTTATTTGTCTTAAACCTTTTGTATTAATATTGTTGTTGTCATTGTTTTTTTCTTCCCCCATTGCTGATTCCAGCAGTGCTCTTATCTCAACCTGTGATCTTTGCCTTTTGTGCTTCCACTTGGAGCAGAAGCAGTGTTGTGGTTTTAGCGCGAGTGCTAAATTGGAGAATACCATTCCAGAACCAGGATAATACTTCAGATTATGGCGGTAGATCACAAATGTTACCAGTCTGGGCAATTTTAATGCCTGGGAAGGGTATAGTAATAGCATTGCTTGTGATAAAAATATTGATCAGCCCATAGGGAATGGGGTGAAATTTTCATAGTTAATTTTTTTGATTTGTGTCTGACCTTCAGTACAGATGATCACAGAACTGGAGTCGCTCATGATGATGGAACAGATAAAAAAAGGTTAAATATAGTACAAAAGCATCCTTTTCTTAAGATTGACTCTTATTAACAGGAATATAAGTTATATGAACTTTCTCTGACAGCATATTCAACTTGGGAAATAAACTAAAAAGAGATGAAAGTAGGAATTTATCCCTTTTGAACCACTGTTTCTTCAATTATATGTAAAATATCTATTAAAATTATATTTATGATACCCTAAAGACACAATGAAATATGATTTAATGACTGTAAATTTAAAATGCAGCTTTCCCTTTGCCAAGGGTACAGTACTAATATGGGCACTGTAAATTTTATTGCAAGGAATACCCCTATGGCTGCATAGGGATGGAAGCATAGCCTATTCAGCCTTCTTGCCCTTAACCTTTTGCAATATTTCAAGAACCTTTCTTAAATTTTTATGTCACTTAGATCTCAATTTGATTTATTGCTTTATTTTTTTTTAAATTTTATTTCTCAGTTTTTTGGTTTGGGAAACTTCTGAGGTTTTTTTTTTTTTTGGTTGGTTGGTTCATTGGGGTTTCTTTTTTTTCCCCCATATCTCAAACAACTTTCCTTTTACTTATAGTTAGAACTGTACTCTGCTGTGCATTAAGTACCTGCAGGTAGCACCCGTCAGTGATTTGCTATAATAGTAAGCACAGAATAAACACTTAGCACAAGAGAAGTAAATATAGAGTCAAATGTGACATCTGGAAATCTACATTCTTGTGATTGATTACTTTGTAATGTGCCTTTGTAACAGCTCAAATGGAAACATTTTCTCTAGAGAGAGAGAAAGCAAAAAGTCAGAGCTTTTCTAAAACTTTAATTTTTATGTAGCTGAAACAAACTTTTTATATACTGTGTATATGTGGAAATAAAAATGTATTATATGAATTGTTAGTCAAAATCAAGCCATTACATTTAATGTGTAACTTACTTCAAAACAAAATATTCTCATGTTTCAGTTCACACTTGTAAAAATCCTCCATTCAGTATTTTACAAATAAGTCAAATACTAAATACTTACTTTCATACTTATTCTGTAAGACTTAAATATGAGTTAGATTCTTTATGTTCAGTCTTATGTGAATCTGTGCCCACAAAATCATGTCTGTACTTGGCCATGCACTGTTGGATCCTCAAAAGCTTGTTTACGGCAATGGTGGTTGGGTATGCACTGGAAATATGCTATTGGTAAGAACTGCAATATTTCAAACTTTTCTGTTTTGTTTGTGCAGGCCAAGTAATTTTCTGTTATTTTCTGTTACTTTATTGCCACTGTAAAAAAAGGAATGTTAAAGAATTTATTCTGGCTGTCCCTTTTAATTCATCTCTACGTATTCACATCTCAGACTTTTCAGCTACTTCTTTCAGAAACTGTTTTTGTGTTTACATTTCTCTCTACTATTCTGTCCACTATTATCATTATAATATGATTATTTCATACTGGATTCAAGTATACCTTAATCATTACATAAACAGTTACATAACATTTTTGTAATTTGTCTCTGGTTGAAGATCAGCTTTTCTAGAAAATGCCCTTAGTGTTCAAATTTGGATTAAAAATTAAAGGACCACAGTACTATGCATTAAAATGTTTTGGTAAGCATTCTGTTTCAGTTTCTGAAACAAAGGTCTTGAAAAAATCTTTTTTTTTGATCTATCTTGCAACCTCTTCCTTTTAGCTACTCAGGCAGACTAAATATGCTAACTGTAAGAAAAAAGTATAATACTAGTGTAATTATCTTAATAAGATAAAAATATTTAGAAAGTTCATAAATGCAGGTACTGACAGACAATTTTTTTGGGAATAAAAAAATAAGAAGCTGGTTCTGTTGCAATGCAACAGAATCTGCAATATCTTTTACAATAACAAATTTATAGTGAAAATGTAAACAATAAATACTAGAGAAGGAGGAAAAGTCAGTAACAGTCAGTTATTATTAATTCAAACTCTTCAACAGAGATGCTTAATCTTATACATAGAATAGAATACTGCTTTCAAAGATACTGAGCACCAGCAACTCCATTTAAATTGTGGGTGTTCATTGAAATGGAAAGTCAAGTTTACTTGATACAGATTGATTTAAATATTTAATGCAAATATACAGATTCTAAAATTTTGATCTAAATAGAATGTCACTTTGTTGTAAAAAGACTAAGTAGAACAAGAGGAAAATAGAATAAGAAGTATGTGTGTGAACCTGGTATATAATTAGACGGGTTTTTGGCCTAAAACCTGTTTCTTCAACTGTCAATAATCTTCTACCAGTCTTTTATGATTAAAGCTAGGAATTTTTAAAAGAGAGCTTAAAATTTCAGGGCACATTCAAGACACAAAATCTCTGATAAAAATTCCATGTTCTTACAGACCATGCTATGAATGTGACATTTTCTTTTATTTTCTATTACCTGTATGAAAAGGGTAGGTTTCTGGATGTCACATGGCTGCAGGAAGTATCTGGATATTAAGTACATGGTATTTATGGAGTTTCTTCTGTGTGAATCTGTCTTGGTGATAAAACATTCTACAGTCAACAAAAAATTAACTTTGTCCATAAGGTGGGGAAGGAGTCAAGGTTACTAATTAAAATAAAGATCCAGTCATGTTACCAAAACTGTTATGTATTTGGTAATCAGAAAGCAGATGATAGATTCTGTTAAGAATCTAATTCTTGCCCCAGAGGAGATGGTCTACTGAGCATTAGTAAGGAACAAAAAAACAACAGCACTTTAGGGAATATCATGGAAATGCCTGTTAATCTTCCCAAAGGAATTATAGAGCATGACTCCCAAAAGTTTAGAGGACAACATCTCAGCTGAAGTGCCACTACACCAGTGCACACAGATGGGTAATGAACAGGAGTTGGGACCCATGGTGGAATTAGAAAACTGATTTATCTTCTATCACAGGAACATGGTGGAACAAGTTACATGCTGGGAGCAATGCAGTTTAGGGCCACAAGATTGTCAGAAGAGATAGGCTGGGAAGGAGGGGTGGAGGTGTTAATGTTAAGGAAAGGACAGATTGCAAAGAGCTGCCTCTGGGTAACAGCCATGAATGGGTTGAGACTGGGTAAAACTCAAGCACAGTACCTATAAAGGACAACTTCGTTCCTTAGTTACAAGCTGTCTTGCAACTAAAGAGATGGTAAATGATGGCGGGGGTAAAGGGGTAGCAGGTTAGTGTCATTCTGTGGTCCCCAAGATGAACTCAAAATTAATTTTCTCTTCCCTTTAAAATGGTTTCGTAACAAAGAAACTATATGGAGATAATGTGAGACAAGTAGACACACGTACCATACTAACTTGTTTCTGAGAAAAAGTATAAACACTAAAATCAGTTTGTGATATTATTAGGAATTTGCTAGTTATCTTGGGTTTGCTTCAGTTTGGTTTCTAATGAGCTAGTCATGTAGGACATTTATTTTTAAAAGAAATCAAAAGACAAAATTTTATTTTTTAGAAACAGAACAGTTTTTCCATAATTTATGGCTAAATACCTATATAAATGGTTCTGAATTTTCTGACACTTAATAAATTTCCAGTAAAAAATGTTAATGATGTTATTATTCTTAATTCATGAAAGCTGAAAAAGTGGGGGTTGAGGGTTGATTATTATTTTTTTAATGCTTGAATGATGATATTCTTAACAAAAAAAACAAAAACAGAAGAAAATAGAAAAAGATAAATTGCATAGTTCTGGGAAAACATAACTTTCCGAACAAAGTTTAGTCTTATGTTTATAAAATAATTTACCTAAAACATTAACTTAAACTGAATTGTTAAAAGAAAAAGCAGATGTGTGTTTGAAAGAGTGTTTTCTGCATAGATGAGGAGAGCAAAATTTCTACACACACAGAGTTGAATTGCTTCTCTGAATGACTTGTAATAAATTCTGCAATATAAACTGTGAATAGCATAGTAATTCTAAATATTTTTTTCATTCTATTGTTACTAGTTAATGGCATTTGACAATCTACAAAATATGACTTCATTTTGAAAATAATGTGAGCTTCTGATGCAAGACACTTCTGGAGGCTGGTCACATTATAAGTGATAGAAACTGTAACACAATAGGGAAGCTGCCCAGCAGCTGTCTATAACTACAATGATGATTTATTCAAGAAATGATAAAAATTAACAGTTTGTAACCTGTTGTTCTTTTTCACTTGTATGTTATTCAACTTCCTGTTTATTTGAACAAACTTGATTTTATTTGAGAGGCTTTAATTTATCTCAGAATTGAAAAACAAAATTAAGAGGCAGTAAAGTTAAAAAACTTGATGTTTTTAACCAAGTGTTTAAAAAAACATAATTTATGGCCTCTGACAAGTAAATCACTTGACTCTCTTGTATTTCTCACAATTTGCCTGTGTTATTAATTTTGAAGTAAGTTTCTCTTACTGTGTACAACAGAATACTACAACATGTTGGGCATCGCATTTTTTGTTATCCAGAAAATAGTTAAAAAAAAAAAAAGAAAAAACAAAGGCATAAAATAGAAAGTAGAATTAAATGAGACATAAAATCACCTAGCACCCTCAATCTATCCACATTCTGATAAACAAAGTAGATTAAAATTTGGCTGAAGATTGGCTGTGAAGGCCACCTCATATAACAGATGTCTTAATTATAATTTTCTTTTTTAAGGGAAAACAGAGAACAAAAAAGTAATTATAACCATAATGTATGGCAAAAGTCTGCCAGAACTGAATGATATACAAAGAGAAAGGACAAGTAGAGTGAGAAATCATGTTTGTAAAAAGCCTAAAAAGCCCAAAACATTCTGTGGGTCATCTAGGTTGTATTGACCCTGCCTGAGCAGAAGAGACTGCTTTAAATGATTGTCTGTGACTGTCCAACTCTGTATTTCTTATTTATGAGCAACTGTCCTGATTTCATCTGGGATAGAGTTGGTTTTCTTCTTACTAGCTGGTACAGTGCTGTGTTTTGGATTTAGTATGAGAATAATGTTGATAACACAATGATTCAGTTGTTCCTAAGCAGTGTTTACTCTAAATCAAGGATGTTTCAGTGTCTCATGCTCTGCTGGTCTGGGATGCACAAGAAGCTGGGAGGTAGCATAGTTGGAACAGCTGAACCCAACAGGCCAAAGGGATGTTCTGCACCACGGACTTTGTGCCCAGTATATAAACTGGGGGTAGTTGGCTGAGAGGAGCCAATCACTGCTTGGGGATGGGATGGGCTTCTGTCAGTGGGTGATGAGAAATTGCTTTGGGCATCATTAGTTTCTCTTGGGTTTTGTCCCTTGCTCTGTCTTTTTCAATATTTTTAATATTTATTATTCTTAGTTGTAGTATTCTTGTATTTTGTTTTCTTTGAATTACTAAACTGTTCTCATCACAACCCATCAGTTTTACTTTCTTTTCCAATTCTTCGCCTCATCCCACTCAGGGTGTGGAGGGCAGTGAGTGGGCAGTTGCATGGTACTGAGTTGCTGACTAGGATTAAACCACAACTGGGACATAAAATTGAGAAATATTAAACCTGTAATGGCACTAGAAAATATCAATATTACCACTGATGTATTTGGTAGACTGACAGTATTATTATAGTTGGTTGGGATATGAGCTTAAAGAAGGTATTAAAAGAGATTAATAACCCATGATATATTTTATTTTAAAACAAACTTTTCAGTGAGTTCAAATAACTAAGAAGTGTTTCAATAGAAAGAAACAGAATACATGTATATATATTCTTAAAGGTTATCAGCTATTTTAAAGAGAAACTGAAAGGCTATTATTACTCCTTTATTACAAAGACAGATGAAGATTATACAACTGAAAGCTAAAATAACTTTCCTCTCTATATCAGCATTACTTTGAAGATCTATCAGAATTCAGAAATACGCATACTCTTTGCCTAAATGACATAACTGATACATTTTGGAAATAATAATAAGGCTATGATAAAAAAGTAGAAGGAGAAAAACCCCAGAAATTTATTGTCTGGCCATCGAATGCTCTCTTTATGTTTTGCCAAGAACAAATTTAAGTGTATATGATCTTCAAACAGAACTGTTTGCTTTCTTTGGACCTGCAATGCAGTGCTTTGGTACAGTAGTCTCTTTGGTGTCAGAAATGTGTCTTTGAAAATCCTGCCTCCACAGCATGTGCTTTTCCAGGCAGTTTATCATTTCCAACACTTAATCAATTTTCTAGAAACGATGTAGCTATGAACACTCCACAGGAACTTTATAGGTATGCTTCTCACATGTTGAAATTTTTTGCCATTGTTCCTCCTGCCCTGTGTGCTTTGCCTGCTGTGCTGAAGTTATTTCAGTCTTGTCCCTGGGAGTCAACAGATGATCGGAAACAACCGAGTAAACTGAACAGCTCAAAAATTTTATTTCTTGAAGTTCCAGGAATGCTTGATAGAATTTGAAAAAGTACCATGAGAAAAAAATGCTTGCTCTTGATTTTACGGCAACAATTGCACTCAATTCCTTATTTCCAGGCAACACTCTAATTTATTTTTTTAACTTATAATAAAGTGGAGTCTTGGTGTTTTACATAAAAAACCTTCCTATTATACTTGGTTTTACCAGTTATCTTGGAGGCATGTCTGTAGAATCCCAGAAAATAAGGGACTAATTTGTCTCAATAGCCAGATGGCTGTAAATCCAACCAAGGACAGTTATAACAGATAAGAATTGTTGTTAATAGAGATTATGACTGTTGGTATAAATACACGGTAAGAAAAAACCAGAGTTTTGATTGGAGATGGGGGCCATGTGGACATATGGCAGAACTTTTCTGGGACAAACATCCTTGTTCTAGTCCACAGGGACACAGCAAAAAAAAGACAACACAAGAGCAGGAATGAGGCCAAGAAGAAGGCATGGATTGCAGAGAGAGTGATCAAGACTGCCAAAGACCCCTGAAACCTTCTGACCTATTTCCAGAATGGCCTGCGCACAATAACTAATCTGCAGAGAAAGTGAGGAACATATCTTTGGGGTGGAGAAACCTATTCATGAGAAAGTATCCATCCCCAAGCCCAGGTGGTGCTGGGGTGCTGGACATCCCATCAGCAGGATCAGTGCTGGAACCAGGACTGGTTATGCCTTCCTTCCTTCCTTCCTTCCTTCCTTCCTTCCTTCCTTCCTTCCTTCCTTCCTTCCTTCCTTCCTTCCTTCCTTCCTT
>VZTE01004516.1:86923-132016 GCA_013397775.1 Eulacestoma nigropectus
TCCCTCCCTCCCTCCCTCCCTTCCTTCTATCTGGTTTGTTAGGGTCATTAATGTATAACAACCTTGGCCTAGTTCCCATTGTCCTTTGTTCTTCAAGGACAATGGGAACTTATAATGATCAGTTAACTATTACACACAAAAATATCTCAGTTTAAGAAATTCCTCCTTCTGTCTCTCTTACTCAACCACTAGGTTTCACCTCATCCAGATCTGAATTCCAAAATGAGTAGCTAGGTCTGCCATGAGAGTAAAAAATATTTCACAGCCCATTCAAATCAAACACTAATGTCTTGGTTTGAATTAAAACAACTCCTTGTCAAGAAGAGTTAGTGGTAGTGAAACTTGCTTCATCAATTAACTGGCGTATCAAAAATGAAGAATACTGTTCTAAAGTAATTTGCTGTTGAGTGCAGGCACCCCAAATGATCTTCAATATGAGCTTTGAAAATTAGCCTTGAAGATGAACTGTGAATGTTTCTTGCAGTATTATTCACTCTGGCCTCATACAAAAAATAGACACTTAATATTATCCAAATAAATGTTTCCAAGGGCTTTAAGTTCAACTTTAGATGCTTTTTGCAGGAGTATCCCAACTAATCCCATTATCATTATTTCCATGTCATACTTAAACAAGAAGACTTTTATAATTCTCATAACTTTTTGTAGGCAGTTCTACATAACTATTATGTTAAATGGAAATATATAAAATTACTTATTTTTTCTGTTTTATTTTTTCCTCAAGATCTTCCAGTGCATTTCTTTTTTTATATCATTTGCTGTTCATAAGTATTTATCATCTTTTTATATCTTGGATGTATTTACAAAATACCTCACTTTAAGGTAATATTTTAATTTAGTTAGTATTTAATGTATTGTTCTTCTCCATATCACTAATGAAAATGTAAACATATCTAGCACCTGTCACCACAGCATTCACAGAGAAAATCCATTCAAATCAATCCAATTGTTGGAGTACTGTAAATGTCAATTTGTGACATTTTTCAACCTGTAAAGCAAGTTAACCTATTTTTACTATTATTGCAAACACCTTAGTAATATATATCAGCATTATTTCTCAAATTCTCTGCCCATGTTTCTTTCATTCAGCTTCTAGTTTTGTAATTGCATTTAGAATGTTCACCTGTCACATCCTGTTCTCTTTGGGCCACAGAGGTTATACCTCACAATTTGTTTTCTGTGGAGTTTTATCGTTTGGAAGGAAGATTTAAATATGAAAATGCTAAAACTAATATTAATTTTTACTAGAAGTTTAAATTATTATTATTTTGCTTGCCAGATACATAGGGATTTTACAGAGGAACTCAATTGTCAAATGTACACTAAATGCATGTGCTACATCCATTATCATCAGGAATATGATGATTCTGACTGGTTTGTATTCAGATTGTGAAAGTATCTATATTCACTAGGTTTAAGAAGGGTATCAGCAGGACTTGTATAAGGCAGAGAGAAAGAGGCAATGCTTAGAAAAAGATAAATCATATTAGATTCTTCCCAAATAACCAGACAACAGGTGAGTACGGTGTCACTGACCAACATTTTGTGTAGGTAAAATGTGGCAGTAAACTGGGATATTTCATGTGGCTTTTGTAAAGCCCATCTTTTTAAAAGACAGTGGATTCACTTGGTTGCTGTCATATCTGCTATAAAAAGGCAGTCTTATGCCTGTGGCTCTTGCCATACTGGTGACTAAAGGAACTAAAACAAAAAAGAAGAGCAGACCTCATGGTTCTTTCTTCAAAGAGAGATTCATAAAGTATATGTCTGTAAATTGCCCTAGAATATAATCCTTCACCTAAATTCATTTTGATCTCTTTGTTACATAGCAGTCTGCTTCACATATCTACCACTGAGCTCCTTTCTGATGATCATTCTAGTGTTTCAAGGTTTGGGGTTTTTTATGTTTTTTCTGTGTGAAAACAAATGTTGATTTACTGGTTTAAAGATCAGGCATAAAAGTACTGGAGCAAATCTAGACTTCATTTCCTTGGGCTGTGACACTTGATTAGGATGAAAAAGCTCAATAACTCCAACATAATGCAGAAGTAGCAGCATCTGAATCCAGATGCATTTGCTACAACCAGTTCAGAATCCCTCAGTATATGAAGTGTATTTGCCTTTTGTAAGAAATAGCACATCTGTTTCCCTGTTTTTTCCTCTAAACTGTTTATAAACTGTGTTGAGCTACTTCTGTCAAGACTGGGTAAGACTCAAGTGAGGCAACAATTGAATCGCATTATTTTGGTATAATAACTCTTCTTTCCCTCTAGCAAATCTTATCAGTCTCTCCCAGTCACCAGTGTCAGTTAGTGTTAGCAGCAAGGGAGTCACATTTTCCACATGGTATGCAGACCTCTTCAGCAGACTTCTACAGTGTATATCTGTGTTGCATGAGTTATTCTCCAAATCAATAGCCAGAAAAGATGAGAGCTTTAAATATTAAGGCAGTTATGTCAGCACACTCCATCTCAGCATGAAAGCTGAGAACCTGACAGGTTTAGTTCTCTGTGGTTTCTAGCCACTTTCTCACATATGTACAAATTTTAAAGTGGTGGGCTTTTTGGTTTTTGTTTTGTTTTGAGTTTTTTGGATGCTTTCTTCTTCCACAAGAGCTTTCTCTATTGTCTCTGTTTCCTGTTGCCTTCTTCCTAGTAATTCTTACATGTAATGGTCCAATATTTCCTCTGGAGAAATTTCTATGACCAGATAATCATTGAATCATAGAATGATATGGGTTGGATGGGATCTTAAAGATCATCTAGTTCCAAACTCCTGACAATTGACAGGGATATATTCCACTAGATCAGGTTGCTCAGAGCTACATCCAACCTGGCCTTAAAAAATTAAAGGAGAGCCACAAAGCTGGTTATAGGGATGAAGCACCTCTCCTACAACAAACTGAATTTGTTCAGTATGGATTTTTTCAGTTTTCGGGGCGAACTAATTGCGGCCTTCTAGAATCTGAAGGGAGCCTACAAGAAAACTAAAGAGGGACATTTTGCATAAGCATGTAGTGACAGGACAATAGGAACGGCTTCAAACTGAGAGAGAGTAGGTTTAGATTAGATATTAGGAAGAAATTCTTTACTGTGAGGATGGTGAGGCACTGGAACAGCTTGCCCAGAGAAGTTGTGGATAATGACTGAATTGGAAAGAAAACACAAAGAAACTTCAAGGCTGCAGCCTGAGTATAGTTAATGTCATCTCATTCTCACATTTTCTTTCTTATTTCCAAATGCAAGATTAGTAGCTTTTAGGCATAAATCATACATTAGGCATCTCTATTTGAGGCTCTTTCTCTCTTTGTGTATGTGAAATCTACCACTTATCAAAAGAGTTTAAAATCTCTTGTTTTTATTCTTTGTCGTTAAATATTTCGTATTAATTTTTTTTTAATGGATTAAATAAAGGAATATTTTCAACCACTTCTAATTTGCATATAGGTCAATAATTTGCTCTAAAACATGGATTGCTTGCAACTGGATAAAAATCACTTCTTTACACTTTTCATTATTTACCGTCTTCAGCAGAAGGCTGACTGCTCCCAAACACCTTCCTCAGGTACATAAGAGGCTAGCAGATTAAAATCAATCAAAAATACAAATGTATTTTTTACTGCCTCTCAATTTTTGCTTTCATTATATTTTTAAAATCTTAGATTTTCTTCTTTTTTTTGGATAAGAGTTTAGTTGTTTTGGTTTAATTTTATTTTTAAACAAAAGAGCATTTACATGTATTCCTTTGCATGTAAATGCCCCCTTTCTAGATATTTTTTTAAGATGAATAAATTTCAAAAATACCATTAATAATATTGATGACAAAAATAAGAAAAATTTTCTTGATAAAATATCTTCCCATTAAAGAATTATCTGAAAAAGCCTTTGTACCTGTGGTTTAGTTGTTATATTTTTTGCACCTTTTCAAATCAAATATTAAGCTTCCTCTCATAAGCTATGAGAATTGTTAGTGTATTCTTTTAAAGGCAGAATTCAATTTTTGGTAGGACTTAAGCATGAAAAAACACTTCTCTGTTCTCAGAAAAATTATTAAAATCAATTTGACTGCTTCTTTCATCAGCTAAACTTAATATAGAAAACCAGGATTGCTTAATGAAACAAATAGTCATATCCCAACCAGAAAAATGTATAAGGACTCTGAGACATAAAGCAAGTACGGTACAGAGGTTTACACTGTCATAACTCTAAAACAGAAATCCAGAACACCAAAACTGAGGTCTTTCCTAGGATGTTTCCCCTTTTCCTAAAATGGGCATTGGTTATTTCCAGATCTGCTTTGCTTCATACACTGTTTCATTCTGAAATTCAGTTTTACTTTTCTTCGGATTATACTCTGTAATGCCTGGGTATGTTTAACTTAATCGCTAAATGATTGTCATTTAATAGGTAACTAATTGGCACAGCCTTAACTACATTAATAACACACACTAGATGTTAATAAAGCTATTTGAGTTAAATTTCTAAATTTCATTTTAAGTTTGTGCAGGATTAAATGTCCAGCTGCTTTAGGATAAGAAATCATTAGATAGTCCTGATAACTGCAATTTTAAAACAAGTGGCTATAAGAAAGTAAGTGAATTCCAATCCACAGTGTTCTCTTTTTCATTTAACTTTGTTTGTGAATGTACATGTCTAGGGACATGTTTAGCTCAGAGTAATGAAAAGACTGTAGTGGCATGGAATGCAACGTTATTGCTTTGCCCTGTTGACGCTAGCTATGGTAAGAAAGAACCAAGCATCATTCCTTAATAGGTCCAAGAACTCACAGAAATAATTATTTCTTGAAAGGGACCAAATAATAGCATGGCAGTATTGTCTCTGTACATCTGATGAGCTGGCATGGGGTATCTCCACAACACTACCTGCTTTTCCTTCACAAGAAGAAAACAAAGGTGGAAAAATGCAGTGCTGTGTCTTTGCCAATTAAGTAATCTTTAAAAAGTCCAAGTATATTGACCACTTAATGACTTCCAAATTTTTCTAAATGCCATTTTCAGTGACTTCTGGAAGATAACTCTCACTGTCTGACTGCAAAATATTGACTCTGACTAAACATTTTATGATTAATCACAGTCATTCGTTTCTTTCATAAAAAATGGGTATATGTCCTTCAGTCTGAAGGAAGTTAGAATTTATCTGTTTAAATTAAATAATTTCCTAATGCAGTAGTCATGTATTTAATTTTAAGTTATGCCCTTTGATAAAAACCAATGTAAAATTTTAGTTCTTCATTTTTGCTATTCTACAATCTGAAATCACTTGTCCTATGCAAATTGTTTAATCATTAATCTCAAGGACCAAAAAGAGGCATTTTGAAATATCAAAAGACTCTTTTTTTTCATTGACAATAAGAGGATTCCCATATTTGATGGACAGTCATAAAGATGGCTTTAAGATTTAATTAAATATTTTCCAGTAGATGGCAGCCTTTTACAGTGATTGGAAATCCTGAATGATACTGACGAAGGCTTCTGTAGTTGACAAGTTGTTATGCCTTTCCTCTGCAAACATTGGTTGAAAGGTGTTTATAGCTTTGCTTTTGCAAATGGCCAAAACTTGTTACATATGCTCACTTTTATTTTCCTATATCCATAGGAAATATCTATGTCTGTGTCTGCGTACAATAAAAAAAGGACTAGAAGTACTACCTAAACAGGAACTACAAACGAAAATGCTCCAGTTGATTCATATGATAATATCTGAAGTCAAGATGATTTCAATTTTTAATGCTACTCATATGATCTGGGGCAAGATATTTGAAAATCTTTGTGATACATCTTTGTGATAAATCTTTGGGATTGCACAGTATTGGAATTTAAATTCATGCAAGAGGAAGCATGCTTTTCCACAGGTTTCCTCAAAATTTACATCCTTGCATTTATTGTAAAAAAATTCACTTATTAGGACATGATTCTTTCCCACCCCTAATGCAATTCATTAGATATACTAATTCATATATTTAATCTACCTGCACATGGTACTGTAAATCAGAATTCTAAATACATCCCAAAAAAAATACCAAGACTTTTGTGCTTTCATCACTTCACACATGCCAATGTAATTTATTTTCTTAAGCTTTTACTGCACTCTCCTTCACTCACCTTTACTCTTTCTTGTTTTCAGTGTCACCTTGGAGACCTTGTACTTTGAGAACAAAAAAGACATGTGCTTGTCTACTTCAGTGTCAGTGGGACAGGATTTGGTGAAAAGAAGTTATCTTTTAATAGAGCTATGTCTAAGTAAGTATATGGTTCAAACATGACCTACCAAATGATAAAGCAAAACGAAGTACAAACAAAGAATTTCTGCTGAGTGTGAGGTTTCCGTTTTATGAACGCTTTAGCGCAACAACTTATATCTGCTCGACATTTAAGATATTTCAGGGCATTCAGTTCTGGTCTGAAAAAGGAATTCCAGCCCCATTTAAAAGGAAAAAAATACAGGAAGTAGAAGTAGGCATGCATGATGTTCCTAGGAAGGATTTTAATTTGAGGGTGAATAATTCTATGCAGTAAGCAAAGATAGACTGTGGGGATTAATTTATTAATTGATTAATTAATTAATCATTTTTAAAGCAGTGTGATTATCTTATATCCAGGGTACTGTGTCCAGTGCTGGACTCCCCCGCACAAGAATGTGATTAAGGTTTGAAGCATCTGTCAATTGAGGAAAGAATGAGAATGTTGGGATTATTCAGTCGGAAGAAAGAAAAGCTCACTGGGCTCTCATCCCTTTTTTAAATAACCAATAGGAGTGTGCAAAGAAGACAGGGCCAGACTCTTTTCAGTAGTGCCCAATGACAGGACAGGAAGCAATGGACACAAACCCGAAAAACCTGAATTTCAGTCTGAGTATACTTTTCAAGGAGAGGGTGACTAAGCACTAGACCAGGATGCCCAGGGAGGTTGCGGAGTGTCCATCAGCAGAAATATTGAAAACCCATCAGGACATGATACTGGGGAGCCTTCTTGAAATTACTCTGCTTTAGCTTTATATATTGGACTAGGTGATCTCAAGAGAGCCCTTACAACCTCAAATATCTTGTGATTATATGGATTATAGACAGAAAATTTTAGGACATCTGAAAACTTATCCAATATCACACAGGCATTTCAGATTGTTAATATTTTTGTATTGCCAGAAACTTCCTGACAATTCCTGAAAATTACACAGACTTATGAAATATTAATGGTATTTCAGTAGTTAAGTTTCAAGCAGGAAGTAAATAGGTTTTTTTAAGTCCTTGTGAATGACTATTGAAAAAACCTATTGCATCTTGCTCAGAAATCCTATGAAGTTAAAATCTTAGAACTTCTGAAATGCTTGAAACACTTCGATAGGATTGGTGTGCGGTGCCAGCACACTTCCCTGGGTACCCAAGAGTTTGTCAAAACCATTTATTACTTTTTTGCCCTCCAGAGCTCAATAACATATGCTAGAACACAAAATCCACAAATCCTTTATTGTCATAATTATACCCCATGTTAAAAATAGTACTGTGTTCCTGGTTAGGCTGACTTGTGGCAAGCTTTTTTATTTTTATTGATAAAATCAAGAATTGGATGTGGGAGATCTAGGAGCATTATGATGAGTTAAAATTCTAAAAAATTGGGCAGTTAAGGGTCTGATACTTGCCTTTGTCAAAGTAAAACTGTTGTAACCTCGTGACATGGAGAACAGGACTGTAAGATTTAAAACTAGATGAGAAAAATATGTTGAAATTATTTGGGCTCATCCATGGAGTGATCCTCACTGCTCCACCATGGCATCAGTCACTTATCTGCTCTGTTTCCTGTAGAGCAGATCAATATTCTGTCCTGCTCCTTGTTAAAATGTGAACTCCCGTTGATCTTTGCCTTATAGAAAACCAGAGAATGTGATGATTTGGTTCTGTTTTTCTTTTTTCTACCACAGGCTTTTAACTAAATGATGACAGGAAAAGCAAGTTCCTCAGTTCTTATATGAAAATCCCAAAGAACTGAAAATAATGTGAGAATGAGAGATATTTCACAGATCCTGTAATCTTAAAATTTATTTGAATATGCTGGATATTTTGTCTTGTTTTATCAAGAAACTACTAAAATAGAACAGAAGAACGCTTGTTATATTTTGCTCAGTCCAAACTAATTAATTTCAATACATACCTACAAATGATGTTGTTCAGCACCTTTGATATAAATAGTAATCTAGACCATAATTAATATTTTACACAATTCTAATACTGTTTTCAAGGAAATTTGCAGTGTTTATCAAGTTAAAGTATCAAGGAAAAAAGTCTGATAAATATTCATAATTTATATTCCTCTGAAATAAAGTACTTATATATGCAGATCTTGGAAAATATTTTAGCTTGATATTTGTTTTATAGTGGATTGTATCCTGTTAAGCATCATCATAAAATCATGTAGTCACCTTTCATTTTTAGATATCTAGCTAAAATGATACATTTACATTTGGTAAGTAAATAAGCACAGGAGAATAGACAGATTAGCCATCCTGAAAGCCCACCAGTCACTCCATGGTATTTTCAAAATTTCTGCATGTAAAAGCAGCACTTTTTTTTCTTTTTAAAAATAAAGATACAGCTGGGATTTTTCTGACATCTGTATTTATTTTCTGCTTTATTGTATGGTTATCTTCAACCAGAGAATAACCAAAATTAAAAGGATGTTCCTTTTTGCTTTAAAAATTCAAACAAAACACTTCTTAGCCAATCTCTTACTGCATTGCCAGCAAACAATGGCTTGGCATATGAAGAGGGAATGAGAGAGCTCAGTTTGTTTATGCTGGAGAGGAGATTATGCAGGGATCTGATCAATGCATACAAATATCTCAAGGATGGGATACCCAGAGGATGGGATTAGTCTCTTCTCAGTGGTGCCCAGTGACTGGATGCAGGGCAACGGGCAAAAACTGAAACACAGGAAGTTCCATCTGAAGATGAGAGAAAACTTCCTTAGTTTGAGGGTGACCGAGCACTGGAAAAGGCTGCCCAGAGATGTTGTGTAGTCTCCTTCTCTGGAGATGCTCAAAACCCACCTGGACACAATCCTGTGCAGCCTGCTCTAGGTGAACCTGCTTTAGCAGGGGGTTGCTCTAGATGATGCCCGCAGGTCCCTTCCAATCTCAACCATTCTGTGTGATTCTATGATATTAAATAAAATACATGTGTCCATTCTGAGGCTGTTCAGACCAACCTAACTGTAATTAATATTGCTTTTTCATATCCTCAGTCCCAATATTTATGTATCAGTGTTTCTCCATCTGTTTTTCCTGCTGTATTCCTGAACTGTCTGCTATTTGTTACAGATTACTTTTGTTCTAAGGAATGAAACACACCTAACATGATAACGCAAGTGAATGTGGTTCCAGTAAAATGAATACAAATATAGTATTGGATAGCTCTGGTCTTTATCACCTTGGAAAGCTCTGTTGATTTCTTATGTAATGTAATTAAGCCTTAATTAGATCTCAAGGCCTCCAAGGCAAACTTGGGGTATTAGTGTTTAAATATCTGCATCAATTTTGTCCTTTTTATTTTAGCCCTCATTCCTTTGCACATCAAATACTAGAAAATTAATGGAAACTTGTTGAAATCTCTTTTTTTTTGGAGGGGTTTCGTTTGGTTGGTTGGGGTTTTTTGATTGATTGTTTTTTGGTGGGTTTTTTATATTTTATTTTTTCCTCCCAAGGGAGTAATGCAAAGAATGTTTATGAAGACTATTTTTTAGTGAACAGATACTTTGTTTCATTTTATGCATTGTTTTTTATTCTGATTACTTAATACAGCGCACAAACTTTTATTTGTCCTAAATATATGTCCAGTGATGATCCTAATGTCCAATCTTGTTGTCTATAAGGCAGTGAAGGAGAAGTGCTAAGGAAATATGGCTTAGGACTATAGAAAAGGTTTTCCTTCAAGATGTGGACAGTCCTGCACATTTCTGGTGGTAAAAAAAAAAACACTCTCTTTTATGCATGGATATTTGAACTATCAGGATAATGGTCTAGAAATAAATAGGTTGCAGGTTTGTTAGTTTGGGTCTTTTTGTTGGCAGGTTCTCGTTTAAATTGACAGGAATAGGCCTAATGAGATATGATAGTTAGATGCTGAAACTGGACAAGAGTAGACTTTTAACATGGGGGTAATAAATGATTGTTTAACTGATCTAGGGATATTATGTATTCTCACAGTTTCAGCCTTTTAAATCAAGGTTAGATATCATCTAAAAGGCATTCTGTTGCAAAAGCAAAAGTAATATTTCTTAGCTGGGGTTCTTTCATTTGCATTATGAAGTACATTAAAATCAGAGACAAACATTGGTCTTCTGGTGTTAAAAGCTACTTATCTGAAAAATAATAAACCATATGTATATGGGTTAAGTTCTAGGCTGTATACAGCTGCCAAAATCTGCATATCATTTGAGATAGTCATAATACCTGCTTGGACTCCAGCCTGTGGTCCAGAGACCACATGACTTTCTTCATCTCTTATCTACCAGATCAGTGAGGATGTTTTGGATACCATCAGGCAGCATAAATACAGTTTGTTGTCCCAAATACATATGTTAGGCAACTGAATTGAATGTCTCTTTACGAGATTCCAAATCATGATAGTAAGTTATTCAAGTTCATTGACAATTCTCATCCTATTACAGCGTCCCAGACTGCATATACGCATTAAGTATGTGTAAGTGAGATCATGTTGTTTTAAGTACCAGCTCAATGGCAGAACTAAACCTGAAACCCTTCTAAAGGCATCCCCCTTTAACTACGTTAGAGCACTCCTGCTTATTCACCTTCTAGCTTGATACATACTTGCATTGCTTACAACACAAGGACACAATTTTTATGAGGAGGATTAGAGGATAGTCTCTCCTTTCCCCTGCAGAATTACTCCTCGATGGTGTTCTGACATTTTTTCCATGTAGATGTGGACCCAAAGCCACTAGAGATAAACAGGCACTGAGAACAAGTTTTCAGTGGTCAGGGTAGGAGTTATCAGAGCTATCCCCTTAAGCAAAATCAAGATGCTGTGGAGCACTTCAGTCCATGCTTTTTGTATGTTCTAACTCTGGTGTTACTATAAAATTCTGTGCACTGGAAAACAGAAAAAAAAAGAGAGAGATTTTGATAATTTGTTTGCAGTTTTATTACAAAATTGGTTTTTATGGCATTATTTCTGCTTTTGTAAGAGATGAGAAGTCAATGGCACATATTGCAAGTAGATTCAGTAGAAGAGAAATCTTTGTAGTGGTTGCCGTGATTTGCCCATAGCCAATTGGTTTCTGCAGTTCACCAGCCCTTGGAATGACAGGAAATATTATATAAGATTTCTATAGGCCTAGATGACTATTTGGTTATAAGAAGCAGAGGAAAAATTGAACTGAAGGATGAGGTAAAGGTTTCTGTGGGATTTAGAGCGGCAGGCACAAAAGCATTATCTAGATCTCATGAAGGTGATAGAAATACTGAGTAACAGAAATTTGAATAGATAAAAATAATGTTTAAAGGATATTGTAGGGAAAAAAATAGAGAAGCTTGTCAAAGTCAGTCCTGTTAATGTGATCTGTAAAACATCTAATTAAACAGTAGGAATTTCAAGGAATAATAAAAAAAATACATAAACACATAATGAGACATGCAGGTGACATTAAACAAGGCAAGACATATATAAATGCATGCAGCATATATGCATATATATGTGCAGCTGAATAATTGGAAATCCAAGTACAAGGCTGCAGGTAAAGCACAATGGGCCAATTCATTTATATTAAAAGACAGAGATGGACAGAGAAAATTAGTCAAAGCCTTGAAAAAGGGTCATGTTTAAAAAATGTGCAGGAATAAATCAAAATAAATACTTAATGACAAGGTGCTCAAAAAAAAAATTAAAAAAAAAAAAGAAAAAATCATGTGTTTAAATTCCAGACACGAATTTTTTCAAGAATCAGAATAAGATTGGAAAAGACCAACAAGATCTTGAAGTCCAACCTTCAACCAAATACCAAGAAAGTACAGAATTAAGGGATGTTAAAATTGTAATCCATTCTAAATAAACATAAATCTGTCAGGTAAGTGCAATTCAGTGGAGCAGAAGCAAACACAGGAACTGTAACTGGGATGAGCAAGAAGCATATTCAGGTAGAGAAATATTAAAAATGTTTAATGGTGGGACAGATCTGATACTTAGAGACTTTTCTGTTCTATAAATTAGCATGTGTGCATATACAGGTATAATGATGGTTTGCAGAATGACTGACCACAGCACTTACAGACATATTAGAATTGGTCTGGTCTTTTTATCACAGATAAAAGTGAATTAGAATCACTTCTCTGTGTTAAATAGCATCATGGAAGAAGACACAGAGAGAGAGAACTTTTTATTTTTGGGTGTGTATATAATGCCATGGCACCATCCATCTCTGAGTCAGGGTGAACAGTATTAGAGCAGTAGAGTCAGATGCTAGTAGTGAGAAGTCCCTGGGGTATGTCTACACATTTCTTCCCAATGAATAGATAGTTTAGACTGAATATTGGTCTGAATTCAGTGTTTACCTGTCAGTGTACTGTCTGTACATACCAAATGAACTTTGTCTCTTGGGGTCTTCTGTGGAAGGGAGTGAATTGTCAACTCATTTAAGAATTGCAAAGAAGTTTTAGCTGCTGAAAGCTCAGTTTGAGACTTCTGCTCCTCAAGGATTTGGCAGATATGAACAGTAGGGGATCTGAATCATCTTCTGAGCTTAGACATCCTAATTCTCAATCCTTGCTCCATCTGCCAGTGCAATTTGAATTGATCTAATTGTTTCCCAATAGCCAATTAACTGCAATAAAGATCCCTTAAAACTAGTAAAAACCAGAAAATATATTAGTGGAGGCCACAAAGCTAGACAGATAACATAAAGAAAAACTAGGCTTTCTCTCCCATCTATGAAATATGCCAAATCAGACACAATATATGCAGTAGTGAAGAGGTGAGCTGCAGTAGTGGGGGTTTTTTATTAAGACAAAGGGATTACTCATGTTATCCCCATTAATTTCTTTTAGTGTCCTTCTTAATCAGTTAAATGTAGGAGCACTGAGGAACAAAAGCATATATAGAAAAATAAGTATTATGATAAAGTTAAGAAAATTTTACTGATGGAGATCCATGTTCATATTATTACAACATAAACAAAGAAATATTCTACTGTAAAGCTTTTGTACTAAGGTAAAGGGTTCAACTTTGTTTTTGCAGGTGTAGTCAGGTTGCATTTAGCACCAATTTTTACCTGACAAATTCGAAGAAATACAAATAATTTGTGACACATAAGAAGGTAAATGCTAAATTTTTGTAGGTAGCTGAATTCTAAGGGCTGCACGATAAAAATTCTGTAAACCTAAAGATTTATTAATATTACATATTAATAGAATCAGTTGTACATCACATTGATTATTAATACTACTACTATGCATAATATATCACTGCATTTTATAATTTGGATTGCAAATATTAAGAATTGAAATCAGATCAGATTTTTCAATTCCAGAATTAGATATTGACAGAAGTATGGAAAAGATAGGACCCAGTGGTTTTTTGCCTTTATGGCTGATGTAGTCTGTGACTGCAGTTAATTCCATATTAACCAGGTGTGAGTTGTCCTTTGTTGTTCAGGTTCAGTGCTCTTTTTTGTTAATTTAGTACTGACAGTAGTAGGTACTATTTAAAACAAGCAGGGGTCAGAGTCTAATATTATGAGACCAGGCTCTTCTAGGTATTCGTCAGGAACTGTTCTTTTAAGTGTTTGTCGGGAAATGTAATGGTAGAGCAGGGAGTAGTGGGTATAAATTGAAAGAGAGGAAATTCAAGTTAGCTATTAGGAAAACACTTTTTCCTGAGTGTGGTGAGACACAGGAATAGGTTCCCAGAGAAGTTGTGGATGCCCCAACCCTGACAGTGTTCAAAGCTAGGTTGGATAAGGCCTAGTAGGAGGTGTACCTGCCCACGACAGGAGGGCTGGAACTAGACAACCTTTAAGATCCATTCCAAAAACGTATGATTCTATGATCCGATAACTCTAAAATTACAAAGTATAAGACAGTGTTTAATACCAAGCTTTCTTTCTTGAGGTTAGCTGATGCTATACAGGACCTGAATTTAGAAGTGTGATACAGCAAAGTACTTGTACCACAATGCAAGTACAAATTACACTTAATGGAGTGCAGGAATAGCAATATACAGCATACAAATGGAATACAAATGTGGCATACTCACTGTCATGAGGGTGAGCAGCCTGATTGTCAGGAAGGAATATGTGAATTGAAACTGCCTCAGTCCTATTGTTCTTGTGCTGATTTTGGCCTAGGTAGAGTTAATTTTCTTCATAGTAACTTATATGGGACTATGGTTTGGATTTGTGCTGGAAACAATGTTGATAATATGGAGGTATTTTTGTTATTGCTGAGCAGTGACTGACTCAGAGTCAAGGTCTTTTCTGTCTGCCATACCACCCCCACCCCTGACCTCAACTGACCCAAGGGATATTCCATTCTACACGGCATCATGCTCAGCATTTAAAGCTAGGGGAAGAAGTAGAAGGGGAGGACGTTCAGAGTAATGGCATTCCCAAGCCCTTGGTACACGTGATGGAGCCCTGCTTTCCTGGGGATGGCTGAACACCTGCCTGCCATGGGAAACAATGAATGAATTCTTTGTTTTGCTTTGCTTATGTGGCTTCTACTTTACCTATGAAACTGTCTTTATCTCAATCCATAAGTTTCTCACTTTTCCGATTCTCTCCATCTTGACACAGAGGGAGTGAGTGAGTGGCTGTGGGTGGGGTTAAATCACAACAACTTTCTTTGAAATTCCTTTTGTTTATTGTCCACTTTTTATATTTTGAGTTGGTAAGAGACAAATCTATGCTGGTCTCACTAAGTCAGGAATATATTTGCAGTCTTTGGATATACTCAGGGACAAGCAGTTATAGAACTGGCTGATTCATTTGGCTGATATAAATGCTTTATCTGGTCATCTCATGCAGCTAGTTGATCCACTTATCTGGTGAAACCATTTATCTAGAACAAAGGCCATCCCATGGTCATCTTTATGTTAAGTTCATCTTTCCTCCTCAAAGTCGTCTTCTGTTGTAGACAGAATTGTCATTTATTGGTCACAGCAGGTTGAAAGTATTTACTTGCTTTATATAGCTGCTCTTCTACTTGCTCTATTTTTGTAGCAGAATGACACTACAAATAGAAGAATCATTATTTTAATGATTGTTCAGTGACAACATATTCCTGCTCTTAGATGTAAGCAAGTAGGCAAAGGAAAAAAAATTAAAAATTATGTAGAAAACCTAGCAAGGACCTGAAAGCAGAGATTGGTTAAAGCTATCCAAGGCTCCAGAAAGTTAATCTAATATTTTTATAGCAAATCTACACACAGCTTGCTACTTAGTAACTGTATTTGTTTTCTGTAGGCCATCAAACATAAAGGGAAAATATTAACAGCTAGGTTTTCAGTTCTGGTGCAGAGAAATCTCTGTAGTTTCTTCCTATACCTATCTCTCATCCTCTCTTTGAATAGAAGAAAAGAGGCACAAAATAGTTAGCTACAGTCAGATTGTTCTGGTGAGCACATAAATCATTCTGACAGATTCTTTACATTATTCATTCTAACACAATAAGGAAAGGCAGAAGAGACTCGTGTGGAGAACAGCAATCAACTCTACTTTTCATAGAGAAGACACTGTTAGTGTCATGCATGTATGTACCCAGTGCCACTTACATCTGGACAATTGTTCATTATTGTGTAGTTTTCCTAAACTGTTCATAAAATACTAAAAAGATCATTTGTTTTATGGAAGAAATGTAATTACCTTGAGTAGAGGTTCTGCATGAGGTGTTTTATCTTTCATAGTAAACATAGAAAAGTAGCATCACTTCCTTTAGAGCCACAAGAATAACTGAATATGTTTAAAAGCCTGATAAAGTAAGGGAAACGAGCTTAATTTCTATTTGATTTGTAGTTCAGATGGCTATGTCTACAGTACCGTGTTAACTCACGGCTTCATTTTGTGCTCCAATCCACACAACAACCATGCCAACTCAAAAGACTTCAGTGCATCAACTCATTTACTAACTAGAGATATTATCACCTGAAACTTAAAGATGAAGAAAGACTAGCACAAACTTTGGTTCTGTTCCCAGAATATAGCCCCAAAACCAGGCTTACCCTACCACGGACTTCCCTGAAGTTCATATCCACAAAAATGCTCCACTTCTTCATTCCTGTGTTCTCCTCAGCAGAAAAACAAGGTGCAAGAATGCCAGAAGGGACTCATAAGTGGGAACAAAGGCATAAGAGATCACTGGAAAAGTATGTTCATTCTGCCAAAATGTGATGTGAATGTGACAGTGGTGAGCCACAAGTGAACCAAGACAGATGATTTGGAAGAAAATAGCTCAAGCACAAGTGAGCAAGTCATAACCTACATTAAAGGATGGATACTAGCAGCAGCATAGGCTTGTAATAGATCTAGCAGAGCCCAGGAGAGCTTTCTCTGCCAGCAGATGTATAGTAAGGAATGATGTCTGTTGTAAATAGTTTAATGATTCGATAGATAATACAAAGATGAAGATTGGCAAGTAAAGGCTTAGGAAGATTTTATGCTAATACTTTCCTATTTTTCTAAGTTGTGTAGAAAAGAGAATATAATCCATTGTTATCTTCAATTTCTCTCTTCTGGGGATAGAGATTCAAGCAAACACAGTTCAAGTTGCCTTTTTGTTGAGTATTAAAGTAGCAATTGAGATTCTCTTTACTTTCCTACTCTCTTACTTTTCCTGTTTAGTCTGCTACAAAATTAGGAATTAAACCATTTATTAAATGGTAGAAGCAACAGCAATCCTTTTTCCACTTTAACTTACAAGATTGAAAGAGAGGTAGTCTTTTATAGCTCATAAGCTTTTCAGCTGTCTGTATGAAGAGATGAAATTACCAAAATAATTAGAAATAAATCATTAATGTTTTTTATTCTACAATAAATTATTTTAGGATCACTCTTAGCTCTGGTCCCCTTTCATTACTCCTACTCTCATCCTTCCAGAAGGTTGGGCATGGGCAAGAGGCTGGGAGTGGGCATAGCCAAGACAGCTGACCCAAACTGAACAATGGGTTCAGTGATGTTATGTGCAGCCCAGGGTAAGAAGGAGGGAGGGTGAACATTTGTGGTTATGGTGTTCGTCTTCCCAGGTAACAGGTACACGTGCTGAGTTAAGTAGTTAGATATCTTCCTGCCAGTGGAAAGTAGTGAA
Organism: Eulacestoma nigropectus; assembly: GCA_013397775.1. Classification (NCBI taxonomy): domain Eukaryota; kingdom Metazoa; phylum Chordata; class Aves; order Passeriformes; genus Eulacestoma; species Eulacestoma nigropectus. The sequence continues at coordinate 104,263 of VZTE01004516.1, forward strand.
ATAATTTCTTATTTGTTTTGCTTCCAAAAGTAGCTTTTGGTTTTCTTATTAAATTTTCTTCATCTTTAACCAAGTATTTTTGTGTTTATTATTTTTCACTTCATCACCTCATAGAAGAGTATGAGTGAATGGCAGGATGGGTATTTGGCTGCTGTCTGGGATCAACCCACCACAGCTGCAAATGAACATATAGAATATAATCTACTTACCTTCAATCAGATATATCAGTCTGTAATAAGAATTATTGTCTGGAATCTTACTAATTTACGAAAATTTTGTAAAGTGTTCAGTCATTGCACTTAGCATTATATTTATAAAAAATAAAAAATTCCTAGTATGAATAAGAAACCAAGTTCCTCTTGGTTTCATAACAGTATAAACACTATAATGATCTGAGAATTGGGTCTACTGGATGGAAAAAAAGCTCACACTAAAGCAGAGTTTAATTCCTTTTCATAATTATTAAAGCCTAGAGTTACCATTTTAAAGCAGATTTTATTAGAAGTCTGATTTTTCTTATGTTTGAAGGAGAAATTCCTTCCCAAAAGAAACAATTTCTGTGGTTCTTCATATTTTCATTCTAACAGATCTGCTTTACTTCCCTTACAATTTCTGTTACAAATATGCGTCTCCCAGCTCCATTCACTGCATTGATGAGCAGAACAATTCTGCTCCCTGAAGACAGATGACCAGCATCACTTCAGATGACTTAGAGTATCCAAGACATTAATACAAATGATACAAAGGGCATACAGGATAACAATGTTCTCCTACAGCAGTGTCCAGAGGTGAGGTGAATTTCATGGCATATCTTGGGTGGCGCTACACACATATGAATAAATAACTATAATGAACCCTAGTATTCACTGACCTTGTGGGAGCACAGACAGCAAGGACACATGAGAACATCTATGTGCAGATATCTAAATATAGGAAAGATAACAGGATTCTCAAGGGCTCTCTCAACTTAAGGGTAGTAGAAAATGGGTTTGAAAATGAGGTGCAGGAAGCTGTGGGATTCTTGCTGGCCGTCTCCTCAGGCAGTATATGGCATATGTCTGCTGCTTAAAAAAGGCAAGACAGCATAGAAGAACAGGTTGGACCTAATTCCTACCATTTAAACAGAATTTTCAAGAGAGGAAAGTAACCACCTAACTGTAGGGTCAGCTAAAGTATTTCTGAGGCTAACACTTGGTAAGCATAAGCTAAAGGTAAATTATAGGGTTAACCTTAGTCGTCAGTGCAGACACAGACATATGAATCAAAATAATGATTTTTTGCTTTTAAAGACATATATAATTTGATAAAATACTTGAGAACTCATTGACTGGTGTAAACTGACATATGTTTTTAGAAGCTCCTGAATCTACCTAATTACCTCACTAAAAGATATTTCTGGCCATTGGAATATCTTTGTTTGTGTATTAAACAGAATAGAACCTTTTCTATTTGCTACAATAGAAAAATATGAGCAACATTGATAAGACTACAGCAGTAAAGTTCTTTCAGTTATTCTTCTATACTGGTACAATTGCAACTAGCATAAGGAACAAAAACCAGATGCTAGAGGCTATTTAAAAGAGATTTGATTTTTTCACTGCTCCTGAAAAGTCAATCTTTTTTTTAGCCGAATTAGAAGATACAAAGTTGTTGTATCTTTCATTACTTTTCTTATATACATTCAGAGTTCATAAATTATAATGACTTTTGATAGGACAGTTGTCAAGGGGACTTTAGGATTTTTTTTTTCCAATTAAAATTTTCCTTTTTATGCATATCCAAGAATCAAATTGTAAATTGTAAATGACACTATTGCACAATGTTCTATCCTTACACATAGTCTTTGAAAATATTTTTTTCTTATTTAGATAACAAATGTAAGTAAGTCATTGTCCTATTTATAAATATGGTAGATATCTATCTATGGTAGATATTGATTTAGCTTACTCGCTTTTTGTTAAATCTGATATTTCTTATCTGTGTTTTACATGTCAGAATTAAATACGAAATATAAATCCATATTTTAATACTATGACAGAAATTCGTCTTCTGAGCAAAGTCTTGAAAACCAGAATTAAGTGCTAAGAGTAAGTCCTAATCACAAGCAGATAATTGGTGTTTAGGACTTTTTGTGGGTTTTACAGTTTTTTGCTTGCTTGTTAATTTGTTTTTGGGTTTGGGGACTTTTTTACTGTAATTACGATTGATAGTGAGTATACATAATTTTATTTTTGTTAAAAATTGTAATTTTTTTTCTTTGCATTATAAGTGACATTAATCTGGCTTTCTTTGAGGAAGGTGAATGAGAAGTGAATCTGCCTTTTATTTTGATGCTGTCACTATAGTCTACACAGTAGCTGTGTTTTGCACAATCCCAGCCCAGTCTGGGAATAATCCCACATTGAGAATTTCAATATTGTTTTTATTTTTTGTTTTCACCCAATTAGTTATTATAAAACATGCATGCATTCTGGTGAGTAGAATCCAGTTCTGCTCAGTGGATAATTCCTGTCAAATTGAAAGCTAATCACAACTTTCTCGGTAAATATTCTGACAATTGGATTGCTATGCAAAAGGATGTGGAGGCAAACCACAAGTAATTGATCATGATTCTGTAATTTCTTTCAACTTCAAAATTTCTACATTTGGCTGATTTTCAATGATTGATATTTTGTTCTTCATTCATACCAGATGATGGAAACAAATTTCAAGATACTTGCAGATAATTCTGAGTTATACTGCATAATATATAACATAGAAAAAATATGAGCAATACAAAATCATTAGGCTCAATATTATTTTCATATTGTACAAAGTGATGACTTCTGTAGTAATGTAATAACTAAATGTGTTTCTTTTTTATGGAAAGATAAGCACATTTGTACATTAATTTTCTTTCCTTTAATCTGAACTTAATGAAAAAATCATGTTCTGAAGTTCATAAAAGTAATAATCTTCTAATTAAATACTGTTTAAATGTTTTCATATTCTAACTTTATAAACTGAAAGGGGAAAAAAAAACTTTTTACATTATTGCATTTCCTCAGAAAAATACAATGCTTTGCCTTGAATAATATTTTATTTATATTAATAACATATGCCAACAGTCTGAAAAAGATGTGCAGGAGAAGGAGAAATTTTAGTAAATGTATTAGCATCTTAAAGCAACCTTTATTCTGAGGGGCTGTTGCTGAGAAATTTCCGCTCTGGTCAAAAAAGTGTAGGGACTCAGCCTTTTCTAGGATCAGATCCAACCTTGTTACTCTATTGGGCCAAGATATAACTAACATTTATTTAGTTGTAAACTATTTGTATGCATATGTAATATAAAATATCAGGATTAAAATTATGTCTGTATAAAAATTACCTTTCTGAATAACCCTAGGAAAATCCTTCCGAATTTTAGGCACTACTTTCATCTGAAGATTAACCATAAATGTGTAAATCTATCTGCTTCAGCTTCTATTTCCAAATCAGTCCACTTATATGGAGACATAAATTCTTATTTAGAGGAAAATGGCAGCACTGGGCGTGCTTAGTGCTCTGAAAATGGAGGAAAAAAACCCTCTTGTTCTTGTACTTTAATATGAAAACCAAGAACAAAAGGATATAATAAAAAAGTAATAGATCAGTATTATGTACTACTATGCAGTAGTACATCCTTTTTTTTTTTCTTTTATTATTGTTACAGTGTAGGAAAAAAAAAAAGGCACATGAAATATAGGTCTGATTTACAACCAGATGTTTGTCATTTCCATGGTTAACATGAGTTCTGGTTTTCCTCACTGCAATAAACTTTGTTGGAACTTTTCAAACAGAAATGAAGACAGATTACACATCTGAAATAAAGTGAGGGGGCAGAGAGGAAGTTTTGTCCTGAAGTGTTAGTACATAACTGTTTTATAGCGTAGTAGTCTTCTGGGTATTATTGTGAAATTATGCAACATAATTTTGCTTAGAATTATGTCATGCAATATATCGTCATGCTATTTAATTACAATAGTGAGGAATTTCATTTCCAAAAAATCTAATTCCAAGTGATACAACTTTGATAGGGAAACATACATGACTGACAAAATAAGTAGTAGTTGGCTAAACTGCCATTTGGTTTTATTAGTAGTCTTGCGGTAAATCTTTCAGTATGCACCATAAAAACATTTTGCATGGTTCCTGTTGAGTTATACCTGAAGTTTCATGACATGAAATGATAGATTGAAACAGGGACTGGCTACACTAAAAACATCTGAAGAATGCCTGAGTCGGGTAAGTGTCAAGATTTCAAGGGTTTATCCAAAATATATATTTTAATGTGTGATGAGTATAGTATATCAGTATGATGGCAGATCAAATGTGAGGTAGTGCAGGGTGACAGAAGTGTATCTAAATATGCCACCAACTCGCACTTCTGTGAAACAATAGATTACAAAATCATGTAGAAAGTCTAAAGAAAACATCTGTTGTGCTGTAACAGGTAAAGTACAGCTGTCCTACATAGCAGTTAATAGTGGAGGTGAAGTCAGATAAAAGGACTTCACATGTGTGCTCTGCAAGTGGATGCAAGCTTTTAGTACTCTAAGATGCTTGAAGGATATTGCATTTTAAGAGGCTGAAAGCAATTGAGCTTAACCATCCACAATTAATGACAGAATATTCAGTCTGTCTTAACCCTTTAAATTAATTCAACACAAGCATCTGATTTTAGAAAGAATTGGGTTATTTTATGAGCAAACACTGTTGTAATTCTACTTTTTGAACTAGAATAGATAATTCAACATTTTTAAACATCAGTTACTAACAAGACACCAAAATCTTTCCATTTTTTTATTCCTTCCTGCATATCACACTGCATAAAAAATAAGGTTATGAATGCAAATGCCAATGTCCTTAAATTTATGTATACACTATATAAGGAAAGATTTTGAGTTACTTATGAGATCTTCCATTATTTCTTGGTCTGTAGTACTCAAATGTTGGCATTTATTGTTAAACTCCTCCCTTGCAGATCCATATAGTTTACTGAGAAGGAATACAGAGTTAATGTGCACATAATGTGCACAATTAATGTGCACATCAGGATAGAATAGAATAGAATAGAATAGAATGAAATAGAATGGAATAGTTGGAAGGGAACTACAACAATCTTCTAGTCCAACAGTCAGATGGGTTGTGGGTTGTGTGTGTCTTTTCCTTCTAGATTGGTCAAAGTGACTAAGCTTGTTGTAAACCAGAAAGTACTACATCTGTTAGCAGGAATAACTGCATGGATCTCTATGAGCTTCCATTGTGCTGGCATGTTTTACTCACACTGTTCCTAAAAGACAAGTGGCTTTCTTATGAATCAGTCTGACAAAAAAAATATTACTTGCTACATAACCAAATGCAAGCTATGCTTTGTTTTATTGTTAAAATATTATTGAAACCTTATTGCTTTATCTCAGGTCAAATGCAATCTTAACAGTATGTATCCTGAGTTTCAAAAACAGTTCATACAATAAGGCCATTAGTAAGCATAGTAAAAGTTATGTTCTTTTCATTTCTAATCAAGGGATGTGTTCTAAAGAATTTCATTGATAAGGATCTATTAACAAAGACCTGACAGTTGCTAGGAGCTCAGAGTCAGAACTGAATGCAAACAGGGAACTCATTTGTAAAACGATTACCAGTGTTGTATCCCTGATCTCAATTAACTGCCAGCTGAAGTCAGATTCTCTTAATGTGATTCATTTTAACATAACAAGACTAAATAGTTTTGCTATGCAGAACAAACTGATTATTTCAGACACAGTGGAGACCTTACTTAAAATGTCAACCAGATTATGAATTCATGCTAAATAAGTTAATGAAAAGATTAATATCAGTGACAACAGTGCTTCCAGATATAACGCCTTATTATATCTAAAATGGGCACTCTTATATATTTTTTTTCTCTCACTTTTAATTTTTTTTCCCCTGGCTAATAGACATTTTCTTTGAAATGCATAATTTTCTATGCCGCTTGAAACTAGCTGGTAAGTTGGGAGTTTCATCTGTTTTCACCGAGATAAAGAGATGTACATGTATTACTATGGATTGCTCTTGTTAGTTTTCAGTCCTTTGGTATGAGTCTGTGCCAGCAGGGAAATATCTTTACAATGTAAAAGTTGTACTCAAACTAATTTCAGAGAACAATCTCAGGTGGGGTAGGTTGTATTTCTATAATATTTAACCCTCATCACTCCAACGCTTTGATCAAGTCACCTTTCTTAAAGGAAGACATTGATACAGGCTCTTGTCTTTCAAGGTATAAGTGGTCTTACTGATTTCCAATAATACATTCTCTTCTTCATTCTTCACCAAGTCCTTTGTTTTTTCTGTTCTTTATCTCTTTTTTTCCACTTGTGTAGTTACATACTACAGTCATATTCCCTACTCCCTTACATATTCTTGAGAGGCTAAACAATAACAGTTACCATCGATTAGAATATTAAATTTAAAAAGCAGGCCAGTACTGCAGTGTTTCAGCAGAGAAAAAACTAGTAGTCCTTCCCTTAACATTCTCCATTTTCTTTCTGTTCATAAAGCAGGGGAGAAACCTTTGGAAATTCGCTCTGAAAACACTGAAGGGAAAATAAAATTCTAAATAAAAATCACACTGAAAAATACTGACGTAAGTATACATTGGGGTTAAACCACGGCAGCATACTAAAACTTGCTCATCTTCTGGAAAATAATTTGTAGTTCATGATGCTGGAAAGGGAACAGCTCCCTTACTTCCTTCTACCAGCTTAGTCAAAAACTGAAATTTAGAAAATTATTGTAAAAATAGGTAGGAATGGTCCTGCCCTTTCTTAAATATCTGCAAAATACTATTGATCAGCATGTATGCTAACAAAAAGGAGAACAGACATGAGCTTTGTAATTTTCAGTAGGCTTAGGTTCTTACCATTAAGTAAAAGAGTTTGGAGGGTGAGGTGAAACATTATTTCTATGTGCTGAAAAATATTCACAACACCCCTCCCCCCCCCAGAATCTATAGTTAAAAGTTACTGTGACAGTCACTTAGGAAGTGATGTACTACAGAAATGTTTAAGTGGTGTTATGCACTACTTGATCACTTCTCACAAACCTTGTGAGTCCACCTTGTAGACATGGACAGTATTGAGACAAGTACTTTAGGACCTGAATTTCATAGAGACTGCTGTATCAACCAGAGCAAAGGGTAACTGAGCACGTGAATATGAGGGACATATATGTTTTTCTTCTCTCAATTTTTTTCCAAACTTTTTCAAGATCTCCTTTTTTTTTTTTAATGGCATCTCTGTAGAATTTTGTGGAAATGCGTGTAGTGCCATGGAAGAAAAATTTAGTCCATCACAAAATTAATATTAATCTGAAATAGTGATATTTGGTTACTCCTCTTATTGTCAGTGTTTGAAGAGTGAATCTAAAACATGTTAAAATTCTCATTGTATAGTCTTCAAGATGTCTTCATTTAATTCAAGGTGGATATGACAGTTTTTCTAGTGATAATGAAATAATAAAAATGTATTTAATGAAGGAAAACCAGGCTTATTTTCTTTCAAGACCTATTCTGTAAATACATAAGAAAGTGCTCAGATATTGCTACATATTTGAAGAAAGGTGAAAATCCAGTTATTTTCTGCTCATTGCTAGAACTGGGGCTATCTGATCAGAAAAAAAACCAAACAAATAGAGGCAGAGGGCCAATAGACAAAAAACCAAGGAATAGGCAGGCATTTTATGTCTAATCCAGTGACTGAATATATAGTTTAGGAAAGCAAACCAGACACTGGCTTGGCTGACATGCACTCCATAATGTACTCTCACTGTGCTAGGCAGCCCCCTGATCTGAAGGAGCAGAACATTTCAGCAGACAGGCTGAGAAAATTGGGACTGCTTGGCCTGGAGAAAAGAAGCTTCCTCATAGCAGCCTTGCACTATCTGAATGGGGCCTACAGGGAAGATGGAGAAGGACTTTCATCAAGAGCTGTAGTGATAGTGATACCAAAAGATTTTTTCTTTCTATATATTTTTCAAATATATTTCACTCTGTAGACTATTATTATATCGTTATATAATTTCTTAGCTAAATTTACTACTTTGTTAGACAAACACATTCTGGGAATCTTATTCTAATCTTGCTTCTTCAGTGGACGAAGGCCATGTCACTTTCCCATGCATTTAGACATGAACAGTGTGGGGCTAGAAGCAAGGGGGGAGGCTTCAGTAGGGGGCCAAACCAAGAGAGGGAATTACTTCATTAACTGTACTTCTAACTGGGGATTCTTGTCAATTATGCTAATTTGCTAAACTTATAGAAGTGCCGAAGCCCTATATCACGCATGCATTCTGCGATAGGTGCCCCTGCAGGACCTTCAATAAACAGTAACCGCTTTTATAATTTTAGTCTTGTTTGGCTTGTGATTTTAGGAAAGGCATCTATAGAAAAAGGAGTAATGGGTACAAACTGAAAGAGGGGAAGTTTAGGTTAAATATTAGAAAGAAATTTTTCACTTTGAGGGTGGTTACACACTGGAACAAGTTGCCCAGTGATGTTGTGGATGCCCCAATCCTGGCAGTGTTCAAAATCAGATTTGATAAGGCCTTGAGCAACCTGGTCTAGAGGGACGTGTCCCTGCCCATAGCAGGGGGTGTTGGGACTAGATGATCTTTAAGATGCATTCCAATCCCTTAACATTCCATGATTTTATGTTTATAGCAGATTCTATGGAATCAACCAACAACCACTCTACTTTTATTATATTCTTGTTTATTTTCTGTAACATGATATGAAAGGTAATGTAATTAAATCACCCATCATATTAACAAGAATAGGAATTTTACGCTGTTATAATTACAGTTTTAATATTTTAAGATAAAATAAAAATTACTTAATGAAATGTGAATAGATTTCAACCTCCTTTATATTTAATCAAATTTCTTAAAGTTAGAAGCTCAAAAAGCAGCTTTTACTTTCAAATGTGTAGCATTTTTTTTCATGTTTTGATGCATATATATGGAATAGTCATCTTTGCCTTCTTTCTAAAAAGCACGATGATTCCACTCATTTTTGTTTTATAAAGGACATAGGGATACACAGGAACTTGGAGCTATCCCTCTTTGTTCAAGAGTTTCAAAAGTGAAGATTTATGCATTCCATAAAAAATAATTTATTTAGGCTTTTCCCTATTATATATCATATACTTGCAACAATAAGACACATTTTTGATTTATGGGATTTGACATGACCTGTCTCACTTAGAAATTTCAAAAAGAAATGCTGCTCAATATTAGTCTATCAGAAATGACACATGTCACCATGTGATTCGCTTTCCAGACAAGGCCCAGGCATAGCCTCATTTCCTTGGGCATAAAAACACTGACACTCAAGAAAAAAGGATGATGCCTGTCATGTTTTCCTTTTCTCCACAGGAACTCTTCCAAAAAGCCTTTAGGGTTTTACTCTTCTTTTCCAAAAGACTACAAAAGGATAATTGTTCAACACTTTTTTGTGGGAGACCTACTATTAGTTGAACTGAGACCACCTTTGAAAAAATGTTTTTGATATTACTAACAAATTTTGATTAAGTCAGGGATTCTTACAAAGCTGGAGGGGGAAATCGAGATATATGCTTGTATATACACAAAAATATTCATATGGTTTTGTTTAATTGATATAATTTTCACATTATGTGTGAAAGAAACATTTTGTGAAAAAGCTGATTTACACAAAGTTCTGGATACCCAGTATAAATTATTGTAATTATGTAGTTTATTTTGTAATGGTTTTAATCACTACAATGAGAGTTAACAATAACTACAGAAAGAAGATCAAATATTAAAATTTCAGTATTCATCATTGTAATCTAAGAAATGTATTAGTCAATAATTTTTAGGTATAATAGAGTATTTAGACATATGTATATATTTACACATCTATTTATAAGGAAACATATGCTTATATTATATACACACACACAGAGACTCACACATATGTTTTAATGCAATTTTTTTTTTCTGGAGAGCACATAGGAATAAAAAATCTGTGAGACTGAAGATGCCTTTCAGCTATAATAACAGTTTTAGAAATCATTATTTTCAACCACTCATGTTCAGACAGCAAAAAGCATTAGAAGTGTGCAAATGCTTTCCAAGTTGGTATCTGACATTGATTGGTGGTACTTTTTATGCTTTTTGGGTTTTACAGCAAAAGATATGAGGAATTGTAAAAAAGAACATCTATAAATTTTTTCTGACTTTCAGTTCAGAATCAATATTAGGCAATGACAGTAATTTTCATATAATTATATATGGGTTGAACCCCTTTTCAAGGGGGTAATATGACTTAAAATTATTTTCACCTTGGCTATAACTGTTGTATTTTGTAGTGTATTACACAATGACAGCAGGACTTAAAGTTGGGAAGAAGGTCAACTCTTCAGACAGTGATGCCTTGGGGAAACCAGAAATTGTTCTCACTTCTCGGTCTATGAAGCTACTGGCATCTTAAATAGTCACAAAGCACTTCAGTGCCTTAGGCTATTCCAAAGTCAGAGCTGCTTCATTCTTATTAAGATATATTTATACTGCTTGATAAGAAATAGCCTTTTAACAAGAGTGCATTACTGTGTATGAGAAATCCCAGTTGTTTCTCTAAAAGCTACTTACATACAGCACCATTTACTAAAACAGATTTCTAAGGAAATCCAAAATGCTCAAATTTGAAGAAAATGTGATAAGAGATGAATAATGAACTCACTACAAATGTTCTCCCAAAATGAAGAAGCATGAAGGCTGTCCTAGTCCTTAGAATGAGTCTGAAGATTGGTATCACTTCTCAAAGTCCATCAATAAATTATTGTATCTTGGAACTCAAATAAATATGTATATACAAATAGACCCTACCTATTTGATGTGTGTTTCAGAAGAGGAGTAATGATTTTGGAATTGAAACTGAAAAGAAAGCAAAACTTAAAATTGAGAGGAGAAAAAGCAAAAAACGCCAAAAAATCAAGCAATAGTTGTTTGTCTTACACTTCCCTTTTTTCTTTTCTGTATTGTAAACAAAATAAAATAACGCATCCTCATCAACCAGCGTTCATCAAACTTACATTATTGTCCATCTGTTCACAGCTCTTTAACAATACTTTTAGAAACCACTTTTTTTTAAAGGAGACAAATAATAAACACTGTTAGTTATTCTAATGTTAGATAATGGAGGAGAAAAAGCTTTACAAAGCCAAATTTGACTCTCTCATCTGAGTCTAGTACTGAAAAAAAAAAAAGAATATATGTAACAGGCTTGAATTGTCTTACAGGATGGAAGTCTAAGTTATTCTGAATGTACTGACAATAATCTAATAATTATTGATTTTCGGGGAAAAAGGACAAGAAGTCGATGTTGCCCTGAGTTTGCAGTTCTTGGATGTTTTCAGTTTCTGTAAAAGTTTCACACGCACCTTCTGTAAACATGGTCATGTTTTGTTAACTGTATTGTTTTTCATTCCGTTCTCCTAGGCGGAGACATTTGATGGATTTTTCCTTTGACCAGTGTGATTGAGGGGTGGTAATTTCTCCCTCCAATCCACAGTGGTTTTTAAGAACATATATAATAAAGTGCGGGGTCTCTGACCCCAGGGTTTTTTCTTGCTCCCTCCTGACGAGATCTCTGCGTGGCTTTTTCGTGTCCGAGTGCGACAAGTCATGTCGTGTAAGAGAGTAAACTGAGAAAATACGGTAAAGATACAATGGAAATCAGTTGAGATTGCATGAAGGAAATTAACCAAATAGCAAGAAAAGTTTATTTAAAAGAACAATTCATAAAAATGCCATAGGAAGTTCTATGGTATGTTTTTCCATTAGTAGCCTATAAGATTAAATCAAGAGTATTGTAACAATGGTGCATTATATGTATTTGTTTTAATACTTATGAAAAATCTAACAGTCAAAGACCACGAACAAGCAAAAACCAAGATTATGAGGATACACATGCTGACATGTCATTCTGCCTACCTCAGTCAGAGGGGTAGTTCTCACCTTGTGGGATAACAAAATCCGTAAATGAAAAAGGCCAGAAAAGCTCTTCTTACCATTGAAGTGTTCAAGTAGATTGAGGAATAATGTGGTTTCAGACAGAAAACTGCTACAAATTGTCACTGTTTATGTAACTATCATTGACTGTCTAAAATGTAGATCAATGCCTAAAAACATTAAGGCAGAAGAAAAGCAAAAAAATTCCACAGGTATTTTAACTTATTGTAACAAAGTAAAGATGCACCTAAAAACTCAGGTGCAATATAGGGCTTTATATTTAAACAGCTAGATATTTGTAAGAATAATGAATTTACCTGGTAAATTGTGAGGTTTCCGTCACAGGACCTTAAAACTAATGAACTTTCTTTCTGTTTTTCATAGATATGCTTAACTTGAACCTTGAAGTCAAATAAATACATATTGTATTATGCAGCCTGACCAACCTAGTGGTCTTCTATGATTGGATCATCAGTGGAAAACTTCAGTGGACAACATACCACAGGGAAAAAAAAATAATCATTAACCTTTTTTCAAAAATCTTGCTGCAGCTTTCCTGTAAGTGGCTTAATGCAATGTGGCCTTAACCTTGGACCATAGTCATATTTTAACTTACCGTACCACACTGCAAGTATAATTCTGCATTCATAGAATTTATGATTATTACTTACTTGGTTTAAAGACATCAGACTTCTGAAAACTCCAAACTGCCACTGATACCTCTTGAATACATTTCTTCTTCTTCTACAGTGGCCCAACGCTTTCACCCAGAGTGTTACGGGCATGCTGTGACATGTAGCTGCTTCCAACATGGGGAAAGCGGGTACAAATTAATTGAATAGCAAAGTGGCGCAGCAAGTAAGGACACAACTCACACTTTAGGTAGTAAAAAATGGAGGAGAATTATGCATCTTGTAGCAAATGTTGTTATTCACGTGAAATATTGGGAAAAAAAAGCCTAAACTTTACAATTTTAATGTAAGTACTCTAACATTGGCTCTTTTCAGTTCTGATTTTGAAAAATGCCCTTTTTATTTAAGAAAATGCATTTTATGCCAGGCTGGCTTCATTTTAGTTTCAGTTAATTTGTTCCTGCATGTAATCCCCAAGAATACACAAATGCTTTAATTAGAATTTAAACAGACTCAACCATTTCCTAGAGAATTCCTTCAGTTTTTTATGCAAGCTTATTGACTTTCTGTAACCAAACTTTGCTTTTATAATGGGTTATCAAACTAGTCTTTTCCATAATAAATGTCAAAGACATTTCATAGGAATGATGACACTCACATTCTACATTTTTCTAAGCCTTAACCAACACTTTTCAAACACTTTCATTAGAAAAAGTTAATTACATTTTGGTGGATTTCAGTCAAAACATCGAAGCTTGTAAAATTATTTCAATTCTATTTCTAAATTGTTTAGGAAGTATTATCTGTTACTGAAGTCTCATACAATCTAAAGTCTATTTTAACAATTGTTTTGGTTTTTAAGATAAAAAACAACCTGCTTCATTAACCATAATTAATGATTAGTAAATACCTATCCTTCCAACTGGCTAGGGTTGCTTGAAGTTAATATATGGAAACATTTCCCTCTTCTCTGACTTTTTGTAGAGGAATATCGTTCATAAACTATTCATCTGAATTATTCTCAATTTCAGATGAAGCTGTAGTCTCACTGAAGGATGGAAACAGTAATTGGCATAGAGTGGTTCTTCATGTAATACTTGCGTCTGCAAAAACAAGATAATTAGAAGCAAAGATTTTCATACATTAAAGCTGAAGTGGGAGCTGGAAATGAAGTTTCAGTTTATTTTCCTGTTGATGGAGAGAGTGACATGAAGTGTTGAACATATCAATGTGCAGTATGCTGTAATGGGCGGCGAAGGAAAGTGGCTGCCCGGTGGGACAGATCTTCAGCAACCTGTTGAACTTGGTCAGAGCTTCTCATCCTTCCTGCATTTCCTTCAGAAACTGCAGAAAGATTCAGGAAAGTTTATGTCCTCAGTTTTGCAGGACCTAAGTTTTTGCTTCTTTGACATAAATGTGCATTCTTGGGTAAGGAGGGTATCACAAAATGTTTTGCCTAGAAGTGCAGTAGGTACCACAGAAGACAGAATATTAGCTATTAAAAAGACAAATATTTCTTATTATTTCCAAAATTTTGTAAAAAATACTAATATTTCTAAAGTTTTCCTGACAGTGTTAGGAATCACATTCATGCTCCATGTATTCTTCAAAACCTGACAGAATTTGTGAGACCCTTTTGTCAGAATATAAAAAACTGGTTTTTTTCTTGTCCTCTTTATTACTCCTTGCTTTTGTTCTGAACAGTACTCAACCCTATATATTGAGATATTTATATAGGAAATAGATATAAATGGGCCCTCTACACAGAAAACATGTCTTCTCCAATATCTTCTTAACCTCTCTTCAATTCTCCAAACTGAATTTTAATGAATTATAATTGTTCATTTTTCTACTGCGTTTCCATATTGTTACGTTTTAGACTTGCACTGCTATGATTTGGATTAATTATTTCTTTAAAACTGCTTATAGTCCTGTCCATGATACTTAAATAAGGTATCCTTTATTTTCTTCTTGTTATATTTGCTAATTGACTGGACACGTTAAGATAACTGCTAATACCAGTAGTCTTTCATGCCTGACACAAACCTCCTGCTCTTTTTGTTTTAGAAGAGAAAGGATCACAACTACTTTTATGTTAAGGAACAGGTACAACTTGAAAGACTGATGATATCTTCTGGTATTGGAAGTGTTGCAATCTTTTCATGAGCTGCATTGCTGCAACACCATATCAACAGCTGAAAACATAATGATCTTCAGAAGTTGCTCCTGGTTTTATGTTTAGTATTGGACTTCCCTGCTCAACTGTAGAAACAAATATAATGCTGATATTTGAAGCAATCTTACATGCAATTTAATTTGAAATTAAAATGTTACAAATCCGGGTTCACAGGAATACTGCACAGTGTAACTATGTATTCCTACAGGTGTTGACATAATGGGCCATAACCTCTGTACTGAGTTTGCCAGGCCTCAGGACCAATGCTTAACAGTTATGCTCTGTTATGGTATGACCTACATGCAGTCATGCTTTACTTGGCTTAGCTGTGACAACAGTTTGTCCAAATGACTTAGTGTCTATGGCTAAATTGTTTTACCTTATCTGCCTTTGTGTGGTACAACCATAATTTTAGGTAAAAAGCAGCAGCATGCACTTTACATCGAATGGGATGGTTTAAATCCTAACATACTGACGCAGTGTAGAAAAACACAGGCCTGGGACAATATCAAGAGTACTTCAGAAGTCAAGGCATAAGGTACAGCTTTAACAACTCAGCCATGGTCATTAACATTTTGCAGGCATGGATCTAGACAAAATAGGGTTTAGGGGTAACAAAAACAATATATTTAAGAGATACAATATTTAGTGAACTTGGATGTAAGGTGGAGCTGCAGAACTATAAAGAAAGAGCAAAGGTATAAAAATATATTAGAAAACATGACCCCAAATATATCCTATGCCAAGAAAAAAGAACCATCACTATGAACATCATTTTCCTACCAGTGACAGATGGATACTGGAAGCTCACTGTGACTCCCTTATTACCACCACAATGAAATCACTGGCTTGGACAGATGTACTATTCACTGGGTAAAAAGCTGGCTGGATGGCTGAGCCCAAAGAGTAGTGGTGAATGGAGTGAGATCCAGCAGATGACTGTTCACAAGTGTATTTGGGCCGGTCGTGTTTAATACCTTTATCAATGACCTGGAAGAGGGGACTGAGTATACCCTCAGACAGTTTGCAGACAACAGCAAATTGGGCAGGATTATTGATCTGCTGGATGGTAGGAAGGCTCTGCAGAGGGATCTGGAGAGGCTGGATTGATGGGCTGAGTACAACTGTATGATGTTCAACAAGGTGAAGTGCCAGGTCCTGCACTTTGACCCCATGTAAGTGCAGATGCTGAAGCATGTCCAAAGAACGTCAAAAAGGATGGTGAAGCACAAGTCTAATGAGGACTGACTGAGAAAGTAGTGAGTGTTTGGCCCGGAGAAAATGAGGCTGAGAGGAGACCTTATGACTCTCCATAACTACCTGAGAAGAGATTGTAGTAAGGAGAGTGTTGGTCTTTTCTCCCAGGTAACAAGCAATAGGACAAGAGTAAATGGTCTCCAGTTGTGCCAGGGGAGGTTTTGATTGGATACTATAAAAAGGATTCTTCATGGAAAGAGTTTTTAAGCATCGAAACACACGTAAAAAGGAGGTAGCTGAGTTGCCAAGTAGCCAGGTCACCGTACCTGGAGGTATTTAAAAGATGTGGCACTTAGGGACATGGTTTAGTGGTAGACTTGGCAGTGTTAGGTTAATGACTGGACTCGATGATCTCAGATGTCTTTTCCATTCTAAATAATTCTATGATTCCATGACCCAGGCAAACAATTGAAGGGTGAACATGACATTGTGAAAAAGGGACAAAACTTTGAGTGTGTGTTACAATTTTAATTGTGTTATTATTACTATTGCAGAAAATTTTTCTTTATAGATTTTTTTCTATTTATTCTATTTTCTTCTATTTTTATTCTTGCCTTTCTATTGTTAGATCTAGACTAGTAATGATTCTTGAATTGGTCTGTTAAGATTTCATTTACGGTTATAAATTATTAGCTTTGCATCTATCTATCTATCTATCTATCCATCTATCTATCTATCTCAATCTGTGTGTTTTGGGTTAACTTTAGACCTCATCACAAGAAAAACATTGACCTGTTGGAAGAAATCCAGAGGAGAATCCCTAATTGATTACAGGGTTGGAACACTTCTCCTATGAAGACAACTGAGAAAGTTATGGCTGATCAACCTGAAGAACAGGAGACTCTGGGAAGACCCTAGAACAGTTTCCAGTACATAGAAGGAGCTTAAAAGAAGGCTGGATAAGGACTTTTCACATGGGAATGTAGTGATAGGACAAGGCGGGGCGGGGGGGGCACCCTTAAACTGAAGGAGGGAAGGTTTAGATTAGATATTAGGAAGAAATTATTTACTATAAAAGTGGTGAAGCACTGGAACAGGTTGCCCAGAGAGGTGGTAGACTCCCAATCCCTGGAGTTGTTCAAGGCCAGACTAGATGGGGCTCATTTCTGATTCTTTTTCTTATTTTAAGAGAATTTTATGGGGTGGACACACCAAAATTAGTTACCTCCCCTTTATAGTTTTAACCACTCCTCTTTCACCAATTAGGCAAGTAGATTTAAATGAATGCTAGAAGATATAAATGAAAAAAAATAACAGTTTGCAACAACCAAGATAACAGTAATAATCACAAGATACAAAGGTGTTGAATCCCATGGACTGTCCAGGAACAAAGAAAACAAGATGGCGGATAAGCCACTCCTCCCGGATAGTGGCCACTGTAGCCGACAGCATGGATCAGAAGACAAAGACAGTATGGCAGAGAAGCCCCGCTCAGCTCAACCTTCCTCCTGGAACAAAAATGGGAAGGTAGGATCTTACAAAGCAGTTCTGGTGGCGAATGGGGGGTGCTGGCATTGTCTGGGGTGGTCCAAACCTGCCATGTCGGTTTCCCTGCTTCTTTCCAGCTGGCATCGGCACTGCATTTCTGAGATGCTGCTGTACTGCAGGGGAAAGAAAACAGACTTGCCGGACACCAAAACCTGAAGCCTTGGCCCCATTGGCCCTGGCTTGGTGCTGTGGCTGCAAAAGGGTATTATGAAATATGCTCTGAAGCAGTTTAGGATTGTGAAATGTAGTTTCTCGGAGACCTATGCCAGGCAACCCCACTCTGGAGCTGTAAACTCTTTCAGTTTAAAACTGCTAACCCTTGTTCTGTTACTGCAGGCCTTGATGAAAGTCTCTGTCCATTTTCCTTGCAAGCCCTTGTTATATATTAAAAGGCTGCTATAAAGTCTTTCTAGAGCATTCTCTAGGCTGAGCAACCCCAACCCTCTCATCCTTTTATTATAGGAGAGGTGTTCAAGTCCTCTTATCATTTCTGCAGCCTTTCCCTGGACACACCAACAGGTCTGTCTTGTGCTGAGGACCCCAAATCTGAATGCAGTACTTCAAGTGGGGTCCCATGAAAGCAGAGTAGATGGGGAGATTCATCTCCCTCAACCTGCTGGCAATACTACTTTCAATGCAGCCCAGGATTTGATCAGTTTTCTGGGCTGCAAGCGCACATTGCTGGCCCATATCCAATTTTCTGTCCAGTGTCCATTGTTCAGTGACAAAGGATGTTGATAGCATAATGCTTGTGCTATTGTCTTTGTTGTCAAATTATCTTGTTTTGACAAAAACAAATAAACAACAAAGTTTATGTCTTTTGTTTCACAATTGGTGCTTACCTGATGCTCTACAGTAATATATCATCAATTCACTGCTCCACTGGTAAAGTATGAAAGTTAATGTGTAATCAACACACCATGATTTTGATGATAACTTCTCTATAATGAATTACCAGGGCAAAGCCAGCAGGTGCATACTAATTACTGATCATATCACTGTAGTGTGAATTTCTTTGCTGTTTTTATAGGCAAGGAACTTGCTGAGGGTGATCAGACTGTACCTCTGGTGGAAGGGTAGCTCCTGAGAGGTCAAAATGTGATTCTAAAACTCTACTGTTACTGCACTTCTACTTTCAAAATCTTATTGTTGACATAGAGAGCCACAAGCAATTCTGCCTTACAGTTATAAAAAATTTGTATGCAGCAAAAAAAGTTAATTCTTCTTTCATGTTTGCCCATTCAAGTGTTAGGTGTGTATTTCAAAACTGATACTCATTCTCAGTGCAGATTTTTGTAGTATTTTGTGGTAGATGATATACCAAGGGCAAGCAGCTATAAACTGTGGCTTGGGAGGTTCAGACTGTTCATGTAAAAAATGAAAACAAAACAGAAAGAAAACCTGGCGAGTAAAGTAGTAACAGACTGGTCAGAGATGATGCAGTTTCTGTCACTAGAGGTTTTTTACAAGTTGCTTAGAAAAAACCAAGGCTGAATGACCTAGCACTCAGATCAGCTCCTCCAATGTCCAACCAACTGTTCACAGAATAAGCTGAGCTGGAAGGTACCCAACAAGGATCATTGAGTCCAATTCCCAGCTTTTCTATTATTCTGAATGATTGTGAATAAATACTTTGCAAGGCCCTTATCCCATGCATGTATATTTTCTTCAGTAATGACAGAATTTCTAAAACGACTTAGCATTTACTATGAATAATGACAGAATTTCTAAAACGACTTAGCATTTACTATGAATACACTATGGAAACATCAGTAAGATTATTAATTGCCAAATTGTTCATTAGAGAGAAGTAGAGAATTAGATAAAATATTTCTTTTACCTTGAAGTGAAATATGAATTGTCACTGCTTTCATTAAGTCATCATATAAACACTATTGTCTAACAAGTATAAATCTGACACAGCACCTTTGCGACCACCTTTGTGGCTAGCTCTGGTGGTCAGGCAGCCGGTCCTTCTCTCCGCATGGGAGAATCTGATGGATCCGTTCGTGGTGCGGGAGGGTTGGTGGGGTCCGCGAAAGGGCTCGCCCAGCCCACCGATGTCAAAGGTGCAGGAGGAGATGAAGAGACCAGGAGGTGCTCTTTGCAGAGTAAACAGGACGGGTTTATTGGGGTGTGAAGGTAGAGGAGCGCAAAGAGTGAAAAATGAGGGCTTGACATGGGGTTTTATACCCCTACAAAAAATGGGAGGAGTAAACTGCAGGGAACCAATCCATACGGGGCAAAGAGGTTGTACATAGGTGGGGAAACATACAATGAACCAATGAGGTACAGGGTAGGCAGGGAAGAATAACTGGGAGCCAAGGCGATATCGAGGGACAAAGAAATGCCTAGAGCTTAACCATAAACGGGGGAAGAAGAGAGGAGAGAGCGGGAGCCAATGGTCGGGGATGGATCTGCATGTTCAGGCAAGGGCTTCTGGGGCCTCACCATGATCTAGAGGTCCCTGGCCTTTGGCCATGTCCCACCATTTAACCTGTTTGGATGTGTGGCTTGCTAGGTGTTGGCATACAGAAAACACCACAATGTAAATCTGTGTAAAAATAAAATAGCTGAGGTGACATTTTGTAAGTAAACTGAATAAACCAGTAAGCCTTTATAGCAAGTAAATAATTAAGGTCAAAAGAGCTTTTCAAACAATTTTATTAAAAAAATAACATCAAAACTGTACATTCTATAGCAGGACATAAAGAGAATACTAAAAGACGGTAATTGCAACTAAATGATCATGAGAGTTTCATAAAATAATAAGAGCTGGATTCTTACATTTGGGGAGCACAATCTTAATAAATGCATTTCTAAAAGAAATAATAGTGTTCTCTCCAGGGCTTTGGAGATGAAAACTTGTTTTTCTCTATGGTCATACCCATAGATACATTATAAATCTTGGAGGAAAAAAAAAAAAAGAAAAGAAAAAACTCCACACATGCACAGAAGCAAAACAAAACAAAACAAATTTACTTTTCATTCTCTTAGATAAACAGTGATTTTGAATTCCAATTCAGGTGCCAAAATATCCCCTTTCTCATGAGATGAAATACTGTATAGAAAATTCTATGATATAACAGGACTCTGGATTCCACTCTGTTCAAGTCACTTCCTGATTCCATTTTGTTAGTGGGCTGTTGAGCACTGCCCTCTCTCCACCTCACCAGACTTTTGTGGCTATTTTATCAGCCTTCTAACCAGGCAGTATTAACAGGAACTGAACAAATTTAGTACCTGGCAAATTATGCTCCAGCTTTTGAATTGAAGAGAAAGACAGAAATCCAAGAAAAATCTATTTGAAGAATGCCATCAGTAGTTGATTAGAAGGCTGCCAATTCTTTATTTTGCATTAAAATCTTACATTGTATTTTTTGTCCTTTTCTGTATTTGTTTGTTTGAATTAAGACCTCAGTCACATCTCAGAATCTCATTTTATTTTGTCACAAAGTCTGTTTTCCTGTAATGAAATGCAGGATCTTTTATCTACTGCTGTTTCAAGAATTTTGCTTTTCCACTGTACCTATAAATAGTAATTAAGGATAGCAGGTCATATAAGGAAAGCAGGTGTAAAAGACAAACAAATCTGGCATCTGACGAAACATTCATTAGGGACAAGTACTCCCTCTTAAGAAATTCTGCCTCATTAAGGGATAATCATGAATGCATCAATAAGGTGACATAACTGATTACTTGTGCATCTGTCTCAATAATTTTTGTGCTGCTTTGTTCTGCCAGCGGTGGCAAGCAGGAACAAATTGCCACTGCATTATAATGTTAGACTGATATTAGTGCAGTTACAATTGATGATTTCGTTTTGATTTAAACAGTAAGATCTTATAAAGTTGCCTTTTGCAGATGTGGTTGAACTTGATGCACAGATGATTGCTGCTAACACAAAAATGTCTATAAAGGTCATTAACAGGCTAAAATTTGATTTCTATTGAAGAACATCATTATAATTTGCATGATTAATACTAAAGAGTTGCTGTTGTATAAGCAGAAGTTTCTAAAAACAGCATCTGCTAAGTGTTGCTTAGCAATACTTATGTATATTTTAGATGCAAGATTATGTGTTGGGACAAAATTAAAGGCTATAGTTTTTAAAAAAGAAAAAATTCAGATATGTTGAATTTCATTTTAAAGTACATAGACATGTTTAATGTGAAAAAAAGTTTGTGGTTGTTAGTGAGACAAGTGGTTTCAAGCTGCATGTAAGTGAAAAGGAAGGGAAGAAAAGGCAGCAAGAGTCTATTTGCTTCAAATTACACGTAAGTGGAAAGAAGAAGAGTAAAAATTTCCTCAAAAATATGTTTTGCTACTGCTTTTAATAGGTCTGAGAAATATAAAAGATGGTGTAAGACCTCTTGGGCATCTATAAGTCAGTAGAATTTTATATGACGGAAACTAGGTGCCACAAGATGATCAGAATCCACTTTCAATTTGAAGACAGGCCTAAGATTGTGAGGATGACTGCCTAATTGTTTCTTTGGTTTTTTTTTTATTGTTTTCCGTCATGGAATTGTTGACCCAGTTCCACCAGTGTAAATCTACTGCCTGTGCATGCAGAAACAGAAAACCAAATCTTACTTGATTTTTCTTCTCAGTTTATATTTCAGAAGTAGGAAAAGACATATTAGTTCCCCATATTAGAGTTTTTTCTGGTTTGTGACTCGAGGACTGGAGACAATTACAAAAATTCTGTGACTTTTTCCAGCTGCTGTTACAGACTTGCTGCAAATCTTTGGGCAGAATAGATAGGCTCCAAGCCTTACAGAGAGGTAAGCTGTTAAATCCAACTGACTTTAAAGCTTAAAAAAAGCTGTTATTCTTTGGAGAAACCAAAGAATTGAAACTTACTGCTTTGTATTTGAAAGTCTTTGTTTCAGGCAGAAAAAAACGACCATATTTGAAGAGAACAGATATAGGGCTGAGTTATCTGGTTCTCCTCATTACATTTTATAATTTTTTTATTATCAAAAATATTATGAATAACAATAAGATTGAGCATAATTGGGGTGTACTATATATTTTTGAAAACAGAATCTGGATTTCTCATGACTTCAAAGTGCGGCCTTTACATTTGAGGCCATCACATTTAACTTTAGTTAGAATACTTTTAGCGTTAACTGCCCTTATTGTATGAAAACAGACCTCTATATAATGATCTTGGATTACTAAAATAGGCTTGTTCATTACAAGCTGCAGCTTTTGCAGTCATCAATGTAGTCTCAGGTAACATTCAAAATACCTATTAAAATGCATTCTGTAATTCAAAGAATTGGTGGACCTTGTTTTCTGGAAGTTGAGAAAATAATTAGAAGCAGAAGAAAAACTCTAAAAACCTAAGGCCTGAAGTTTTACTTCAAAGGATCTGGGTTCCCTGATTTTTCCTGAACTTTTGTCTAATTTACATACCACATTCCCAAGATTTAACATAAGTTATTCAAAATTTTAGGAAAACTTATTCTTTTTCCTGAAGTGAACTATCCTTCATTATTGTCATGTTATTTCACTGTATTATTGAACTTCCTATCAAAAGATTTGATTATAATCTAGATTTTGTACTTATCAGAGACTCACCTTAAAACAGTCCTCAGATTTGCCGTGTCATACAGAGCATAAGCAAGTGAAAGGGGTTATTACACAATACATTTCCATTACAGACAGCTCAATGAAGGATTGGGAAATATCCAGCTGCTAATGTGTTTTAAATTACACACCCTTATATTGTGTGCTCTCTAATATTAGGAAAATTGGTGCTCTCCCTCTTATACTCAGATAAAAGGAATTCATTTATTCTCACATCAGGCATTTTAGCTGTTCAGAACATAATCAGGAATATCAATTTTCTAATCAAACAAAGAAAAAAGAAAAAAGAAAGGGTTTCATTTTGTAGCATAGAAGAAGCATAAAATCCAGATATAGCTGATTTAGACAATAAAGACAAAGACATTTCTGCCAAATTACACTGGCTTCCTTTGGCATTGTAACTCCTGCTGAGTTCCCCTGTTAAGTGTACCAACACAGTGCTGCCTCAAGTCCTTTTTCCAGAAGTACTTAGGGGCTGTAATGTGGTTTTTTCTCCATTGATCTCTCTGGCACAGTATTTGAGCCTTCTGTCAGCCTATTCCCTTTCCGTAATTTCATATTACTACTATCAACTTTTATATTACTAAATTCTCCAAGACTCTGCTTTTTATATTCCATTATATGTAAAAAAATATAAAAACCAACAGGGTGGAAAGTTTAAGCTGTAAGTATCCAAGGGCAGCTGAGGTCTTTTTCATGGAAGGCAAGTAATGGAAGAAGTAGTGATGCCAGGATGATTTTTTGCCTTTTTTTATATATAGCCCTTTTATATACTTTTTATATAGTTTTATGTATTTTTAGTGCTTTTAGCCCACATACTTGTAATTCTTTAAGTCTGATAACTTAGCTAAACCCAATATTCCATTAAGCCAGGAGACCAAACATCCTGGAAGCTTCACGTTAAAGGTCAGAAAGACCCATACATCAAGGTCCTCTCTAGAACACATTCTGTAAACTAAGATAGGCCCATCCAGTGGGAAGGTTTCTGGGACAAGGGTTCCACTCAAGCTTCTCTCATTGGGGAATCTTTGATAGATATGCTAATTTGACAGGCCTATAATTGCGTGTGCATTTGCGCTGTGTGAGTCAGCGCATTCCACCTGGGTGCGGTGCACATAAGTATCCTTAAATAAATACCGAGGTAAAAACCCTTTTTCCCCCTCTAACCGTGTTTGGCTTTTGATTTTAAGACCAAGAAAAGGCAGCAGTAGGAGTGATCTCAATCACACATGGAGCTGAGGTGTTTGAGCATGCACTTGAACCCAGTAGCTATGACACATTCATTGGTGTCATGGGGTAAATAGGCACCTAAATAATTCCAGTGATATCTTTGGAATGAATTAGAATACAGTAGAGGGAAACATGATGCTTTCACATGAAAAAGTAAGTGGAAAATTTGCAAGGATTAGATGAAATTGTGAGGGATAAATTAGGTAGGTGTTAAAGAATTTTCTCCACTCTGTGCTGTAGCAGAGTCTCAGGCTTGAGGTCCATTAAGGTAATTTATTTCAGTGATACATCAGTAGAAACCTTGAGCTGGGTGCCTCCAGAAATGGATCTTGAACAAAGAAATCCCTGTGCAATTCTACCTCACAATCTAAATTCCCCACCTCTCTCAATACAGTTCCAACCAGTATTAATGTCTGGGGTCTTCCAATTCCTCATTGGACCCCTTCATTGTCTCTAGGCAGGCCATTTCTTTCTTGCGTTTAAGGTTGCAGCTTCTGCTGATGAATGTAGCAACCTTCTTTGCTTCCTTATCTTCCAGCTCCAACCAGCTCTGGGGCCTCCTTTTAGTTAACTAGGTAAAAGTTCAGCATATCATAGCTTGCAGACTAAGGCTTCAGCACACCTAAATACTAATGCTAAGTTAGGGTAAGGGATTAATATCCTTTATTTTGCTACAGTAGGATTCAGGCAAATAAGGAGACTGGGCAGTGGTTAGAGACCTACTTGCCTGATACCTGTAAATGTAGCCACAAAGTTACAGAACTGCTGCTGCCTCTCAAACCATTCACAAATCACTTGAAATCACCACAATGATGTCTGTGTCATGACATAATATGCTGTATGCTGAAAATATAAGAATATAGATTTGTACACGAAAGGAGAACAAGGAAATACACAAGAAGATGGGGGGGGCGGTGTGTTTACGCCTGAACGTAATTTACAGCTTCAATTGGTTTTCCACGTTTGCACTTTTAAATACTTATGGATATGGCTTAATTATTGTCATGTGTATTACTGAATGGTACTTTTTATACTGTTAATGTTTTGGTACGTTATCTACTGACAAGCAGGTTACAAATTAGTTGCCAAATATGGGCATTATTTAGCAGTACAAGAATTTTAATCACGTTTTAAAGAAGGGTCAATTAGGCTCTGAGTAAATAAATCAGAAAAGTTCAACCTATTCAATCTGTTCAGTAAATCTAAGAGAAAACTAAGGGGTGAGGCCATGATCACAACCTATAAAAGCCCACAAAAGGGATAAAAATAGCAGTAGCAAGCTCTTCATGCTAGATCACAAGCATATAACATGATCCTATCACTTCAGCCTAACCAAGATAAATTCAGACTTGGCACACAAATTCAACTGCATTTTCTGAGCCATTGCAATAACATCTCAAAAATTCTTCTGCCTTCTCTCTTTCTGGGAACATTTATATCAAGAGCATTTAACTGAAGCATGCTTTAGTTTAGCACCAGCTGCAGGACTGACAAATTGTTTCAGGAATCTCATTAGGCCTCCATTAAGTCAGAGATCAAACTGCAAGATTATAGCAGTTGCTTCAAGTCTAGAGTTTATGAAGGATGTGATAAGACAAAGAAGTGTCTGCTTCCATACAGCATTCCACAGCATCCAAGAGCACTGTACCTACTGTTAGCCTTTAACAGCCTTTAATTAGGATTTGTATATGCTGCTCAGTCTGCCAGTGACATGTATATTAGTGTATGCTGAAAAAAATAAAACCTCCTTCTTTAATGCCTGTTCCTCCTTTTCAGTACAAGAGATCTTCCACAAATGATTTGATCTTCCACAGTGACAGAAATTTTTTCACCAATTAACATTTATTTAACATTAGTGCTTGTTGATTTACATTTATTAATTCAGTGTACTGATTTTAGACCATAGGCTGGGTATAATATTTTTAATTGTATCTCATGTTTACTTTAAATATAGGTAAGATGTAAGGGAGAAATGTCTGTATCTGCAGATTAATTATTCCTTGGCGATTCTTTAATTAATACTAACTTATAAATGACACAATGAAATGCATTTAATTTCTAGTGCAGAAGGATTTTGAGGATAATTTCATACACTGCAAACCACCAGGTTAATTTTTTGACTGTACCACTCTGCATCTGACTAGAGGAACCTCTTCCAGGCTTTTCGGTTTGAAAGTCTCAGGTCTTAAGACAGAAGATATTCAGAAACATAGAAGTAGAGCTTTGCTTACTATCTAAATACCCTAAAATTAGATATTGCCAAGGAACCAAAATGTCTGAGATTAATCAGCTATCCATAATCACATGGATTATTTCTTGTTCTTTTACTTGCAAGTAAATTACTGTATGTCAAGCAGGCATTTATGGCATCAGTCCCAGTTCTGATATGTTGCTTTGTCCTCAAAGAGATGCTGGTGTAATTCAGGAACAATAGCTGGTCTTTAATCTACAAGAAATCTATGCCATCATTCAGCAGAGGCTAACCTTGCTTCTTAATTAAGGTAAGAAGTTAGGGATCTTGGAGGAAGTGATAGCCTGTATCTTTCAACATTAACATTAATTGTACAACATCTCACTAATGGAGGAGCTCAGAGCAGAAACATAGTTCCATGTCCCCTCTCTTCCCTCCTCTTGGCCATATTCTACCACCTTCTTTCTTGTACCCTCCTTCTGAAAAATTTTTTATCTCAAAATATTTAATAATATATTCTTTACATTTTATGATAAGAAAAATTATCTCAGGTTAGTCTTCAAAATCTGAAGATTTTTCAGACTCAGCATAATAATTTTATTTTCTGATGTGCTCATACGTGCAAGAACCACATAATTTTGTATGATACAAGCATTGTACTGAGTATGCTCTATGCTCATTTTTTATTGAAGTGCATAAAAAGTATAATTTTGCTTAAAAGAATACGAGGAAGTCTATTTAAAATATATTTTCTTGTGATTTAGGTGCATAAAAAAATCCTGGGACTATTTTTGATTTTGACAGGTGAGACTGCACCATTAGATCATTTTTACAAACCACTTTTCAGGTTTCTTGAGTAAAATACAAGAGACAATCAACAAAGAAATCCACACTTTTCTACAGACTAAATTCCTTTTTAATAAGAAAGATTATTTTTTTTACATTCTTTTTGATTTGGACTTGCTGTAAAAACTAATGTATGGCAAAGAAATTTATGGTTAGAAACTAGGAATAATATTTTAACAGCAAGGATGGTTGAGCACTACATTAGACTGCCTTTGCAACCTGTTTCAGGGGAGGTTATTGTTAATAACAATCCTTGGGCAGGTTTTTGGTGTTGTAGTAGTGTTACATATATATATATATATATAT
>VZTE01004516.1:132104-171286 GCA_013397775.1 Eulacestoma nigropectus
TGTATATATATATATAACAAAATTTAATTATAAAAAAAATAAAAATCAGGTTTGCAATGAATAAGCTAATGCTGCAGTCAAATCTGCAAAAATCAGATTTTGTTTACAATTGATCCAGTATTTAGGAGCTGAAGCTCCATTGTGACTCAAAGTTAGGAGTGTGAACAATCCTTGAAAATTCTTTCCTGTTATGTTTTCTCTTACGCTGTTTACATTTTGACATTAACAAGCATTGGAAATTGTGACATAGTCAACAAACGTATCTAAGGATTAAAGGATAATTAGTGCTGCATATTAAAATTTCATCATAGTCAACGATATTGAATTTTCCATTGCTGTCTAGACAAATCACAGCAATTAGAACTTAAAAAGGTAAATAGTTTTTTAACATAATCTGAGAAAGCACCAAGGTATTTTTTAACTGCACTGAGGAAAGAGGAAACTATAGTAGCCTGCTGAAATGCTTTGCAACCATGACAATAAATCATTAAGAAGAAGAAATAAGTGAAGCAACTTCTGACGTCATTTTCAAATGGCAGCAATGAAGTGGAAAATTGCTATACTGTGAAGAAGAACATTTATTAGTACTGTAATAAATCATTCACTGAATACTATCACAGTTTAAATTAAAATAATTTATAATTAAGTTTAAAGGACCTTTGAACATATTATTTTTGATATGACTCCTAGTAATGTTATTCCACTGCCTGTTAGCATAAAAGTAAATGCTAAAGATCTCATTTAAAAGGATCCTATATAGTAGGCTTCAGATGTAATTTCCAATAACTGCATCAATTTCTTACCCTGAGAAAAGTTCAGCTGTGACACTTGTTACAGAAATGAGTAATTCTGACATTTTCTTCAGTTTAGTCACAAGAAGAAGAGTTTAGGAAGAAACACAAACAAATTTAAAGGAAGTTGAAATAACTTTTGAAATATTATTGCATTGGTCAACTCCAATGTACTAGTAACAGTACATAGTCAATTCAATAATGTGAGAAAATTATATTCTGTAGCAAAAATAGAGTCAATTGACATAACTCACTCACTTGACCTTCAACCAATAATTAGGGATTGCACAGAGAGTAAGGCACAAGAGTAAAATAGTACCAGCACTGAATAAAAAGCATATTCTGGAATAAAATTTGGAAATTCTTTATACATATATAAAATTTTGCACAGTATCTTTGAGAAAAGTAATACTGTTGAGAGTATTTAAAGACTTTCCAATTCTGCAAAAACCAAAATAGGTAAATAAATTGGTATTCTTCCTAGGTAAACAGAATAACCATCAGTGTAATTCTTCATAAAGCTATTTTGTAGTTTGAATGCATGCTAATATGGAGCTATAATTTTGAGTGAAATTCATTTTACTCAATGACAATTTTATAAAATATTTTTGATATTTTTTAAAATGCATCATCATAATTTATATATATATATAATTTATATATATATATATTTCCATATCACCTATAATGTCCTTAACATCGTTTATAACAGCTAAAGTCATTATCTATACGTAACGGATATACAAACACTCATCTAGAATGTAGAAAAAGCTTTATTTCAAGAACAAACATAACATTTTTGCTTACATATAAAGATAATAAACACTAAAATCCTGTAAACATAGCTTTTCACTACTGATTATTTTTCTTCAAGAGTGGGAAATTCCTGAACTTTTTTTTTTTACATTAGCTTTTCAAATTTTAATTTAATGCATTTTCAACTTACGAAAACAAGATTTTTTTTCTTAACTTCTCTCAAAA
Organism: Eulacestoma nigropectus; assembly: GCA_013397775.1. NCBI lineage: Eukaryota > Metazoa > Chordata > Aves > Passeriformes > Eulacestoma > Eulacestoma nigropectus. The sequence goes on from VZTE01004516.1 coordinate 133,877, forward strand.
TAAAACAGCATAATTTCTTATTTATCATTCTAAAGTACTTTGAATAACCTTTTTGGATATTTTGATGTAGAGTTCAATCTTCGCATTTTTGGAAGTTTAGTAGTTGACAGCTTTAGCATGTATGATATATTAGCAACTTGTAAACTTAAGCAATTTCTCATTAGATTAAAAAACACAGAAACAAACAACTAACATTTTTTTCTTCCTACATGTCCATTTGCTTAGATTAAAACATTGTATATATTAAATATTTTGCTGTCTCCTGTATCAAGGAAGATGTCAGAGCTGTTTTAAACCACTGGCAGCCAGTTGATTTGTAATTTAGTCCATGCCGAATATTAAAATTCCAAGGGAAAAGGAAAAGTTAAATACTTAGAATTAGAAGCAATTAACCAGAATTAACTCATCTTTGGGACCAGTCCTGTTAACTATCTTTCTCAATGACCTGGAAGAAGGGATCAAGTACCTCCTCAGTAAGTTTGCAGACAGGTGGGCAGGAATGTTGAAATGCTTGAGGGCAGGAAAGCTCTACAAAATTGGACAGGTTGGATCAGTGGACTGAGGCCAATTGCATTGGGTGCAACAAGGCTGAGTGCCGGGTCCTGCACTTGGGTCACAACAACCCCAAGCAATGCTGCAGACTTGGGGAAGGAAGATTGGCCAGAAAGATGCCCAGTGAAAAGAGACCTGGGTGTGCTGGTTGACAGCAGCTGAACATGAGCCAGCATGTGCCCAGGTGGCCAAAAAGGCCATTGACATCCTGGCCTGTATCAGCAATAGTGCGACCAGCAGGACCAGGGCAGCGATCATCCTCCTGTATTTGGCACCGATGAGGCCACACCTCAAATCCTGTGTTCAGTTTTGGGCCTTTCATTGCCAGGATGACATTGAAGTGCTAGAGTGTGTTGAGAGTAGGATAACAAAATCAGCAAAGTGTCTGCAGTACAGGCCTAATGAGGAAGAGCTGAAGGAGGTGAGATTGTTTAGTCTGGAGAAAAAGAGGCTCAGGGGAGACCTTATCACTGTCTACAACTACCTGAAAAGAGGTTGCAGTGAGGAGGGGGTTGGTCTCTTCTCCCAAGTGACAAGTGACAGGACCAGAGGAAATGGCCTCAGGTTGCACGAGGGGAGATTTAGATGGATATTAAGGAAAATTTCTTCACCAAGAGTTGCCAAGCATTGCAACAGGCTGGCCAGGGAAGTGGTTGAGTCACCATCCCTGGAGGTATTTAAAAGACATGTACATGTGGCACTTAGGGACATGTTTCAGTGGTGGATGTGACAGTGCTGGGTTGCTGGTTAGACTTGATGATCTTAAAGGTCTCTTCAAACCTAAAGGATGCTATGATTTACAGATTTTATGGTAACAAAAATTAATTAATTTCTGCTTATTCAATAAAAATATTTCCATTTTAGTCAGTTTCTAAGGTCTATAACTCTGACATATTTAGGCCATTTAGATTATGTGAAAGTCATCTCTGCAATGAATTGGAACGTAGGTTACTGTGATTTTGGACACTATGATGGCTTCTTTAGAACCTCAGGGGAAGACAGGAATGTGTGTACTATGAAAAATGAAGCTTGTATTGTCCATGTTTCACAGCAGCTCAACATGAATCACCTACGGTCTAGAAGACACAGAGACTTTTTGAGATGTATTTGCACAATCACCTGTAGTATTCCACTCCCAGTGGTAACTCGGCTCCTGGGCAAATACTGCTCTGTAGCTGGCTGGCTGGGTCAGAATCCACCTCCTCTGCTTTCACACCCACCTTTGAGGAATCAGCCAGTCTTTGGCCTCTTTCTGTGCCCTTGTTTCCTACCTCCACCTGTCCTGACAGTTTAGACTTTCAGTTTAGGCAATCAAATATCATTTTGTACTATGTACAATACTCAGCATAATGTCTCCCAATTTAGTCTACAGTCTCTGGGCACTCCTGTAATGATGTTGCAGTTCTAACAGCATCTGGCAGGATGGCAGTAATTTTGCATCTGATCTGAATTCTGCTGGTGAAAGCATTCATAGTATTTTTAAGGTACGTATTGTATTAGAATAGGTCTCAAAATATCAGGTTCTACTGGCTTTTTTTCTTGTCTGCTCAAATTATCAAGCAGGGTGACATCTATCAGAGCTAGGCTTCAATTTCAAGATTTTATTCAAGTCTTTATTACTCTGTTTCCTGACTCTGATAATGATTGGTATGTGAAATATTGCAGCAAAACCACTGCCTACAAGTCACCCAAGTGTTCACTGGAAGCTGAGTAGGCTTTTCATTGGGTGAGCCACAAACATGCCCATATAATTTTTTTCTTTGGATAATTCTGATCTGTAGTCACTGCATTTTTTCAAACTTTTTTTCAGCTTAGTCTTTAAATTTGAACAGGTCTTACGGCTTGTAGCTTTGTTTACTAGAACATCAAGAGTAAACAGAAATATTTTCCTTTTACTTATTTTCCACAAGAAAAAGAATCCCATTACAGATAATAATAACGGGAAAAGACCTCAGATATATTGATATTTTTCAAACATACATTCTTTCAATTCAAAAATGATTTTTTTGTTGTTGTTTTTTAAAAACAGCTTCCAGCAATTGTTAATATTCTTTTGTAGGAAAATCTCATGGAAATCCTGAAAAAAAAAAATAGCTTTATGAAGCTTTGTTTATTCAATTTTTTCCAGTTACTAGGGAGCAGATGTGCTCCCTCTTGCCTACAGAAATGACTTGAAGAAAATAGTTGCATATTTAAAGTAGCTCCCGGCTCCTAAGGCAAAACCTAGATGATTCATCTTTCCTACAAGAAAACAGCAATTATATTAAATATTCACAGAATATAGCTACAGCATTTACAAAAGTGTGATCCAAGCCACAAAAGGGACAGACAAGGTATCTCAGAGGAATCAATGTGAAATTTTAAAAAGACATAAACCACCAGAACAAAATGTGAGCCACCTGCTTTAGTGAGTAGACAAAGTACATCCTGAAAGTTAAATGAGACAGTTAAGGAAACCCGATGAACTTCTGACACTTGAATCTTTCCTTTTCTTGCTCTTTAACTTTCTTTTTAAATTTTTTTAATTGCATATTTGGATAAATTAGTAAATTAATACATTTATATCTGCATACATATGTGTGTGTGTGTTTATATACATTCATAGACACAGACAAATGTGCTATAAACATATGTGTATAGAGATATATTTGTCATAAGGTTGCCTACACTTCTTTACTTTGTTTCCCAGGCCTTTACATCTCCTCAAATCTTTCTTCCCATGTCATATTCACTAGATTTACAACCAGAGATAGAAAAATGTCCTTTGATTGCACACGTGCACCGTCATTACCCCTATTTTTATTCTGTGATGTGAATGAATTGAATGTTGCCTGGTGAAACTTTTCTGGATATGTTCAATCTTGCTCAGCTGTAGAATGGTGAGAAAACTGAAGTGGGGCCACAAAACACATTTGTTATGTTGCCTGGATCTTCTGTCGCTCTTTTGTGCTTTTAACTGTAAAGAGTCTTTTTTACATAAAAAGCTTCAAAAATAATCCAGAATACTCAGAAGAATTTTTATTGCTTTGAAGCTGTATTTTGTTTTCTTAGATTTTTATGAGGATGCCATCACAGATGATCTAATGAAAATTTTCTATGACGTTCCTCTGTTGTAAAAGGAGATAGCAGACAAAAACATGAGTTTAATACAGGAAGTTGCTACATGTCTAGGAGGCAAAACAGCTTTTCACAAAAGGCGAAGTCCCAGAGATGTTTTTGTGTGTGATGTGCTAAAGGCATAAAAACAATGGTTGCATAGCCTCCTAAAATGACAAAGCATGAAAGATGAACTTGCCAATGTAACATTAATCAGAAGAAATTTTCTACTTCCCATCTGTCACCCAAGACCATTAAATAAAAGAGACTTATAAAGAAAGGGAACTGTTTTTGTTGTCTGCACCAGAAAAGAAGTTATAAGCATACTTAATTACTTATTGTTTATAAAGCACTTTAGATGCTTGGATGAAAGGTGGTAGATAAGTGCTAAGCATGATCGTAATTATGCTTTTTTTCTACAGTCTGGCAATGTAATTATGATGTCTGCACAGTCTTTCAAATGAGGAGGCTACAGAAATATAGAATTTCGAGATATTTTTTCTTACTAGTGATAGACATCAATAAGGCTGAATTTTTATTTTCAGGTTTATATCATTAATGAGTTCATTTATCAACACGTCCTTGACACTCAGCACCATTACGAACTTATGCTGAGCTTTCCTGACATATATTTTTAGTAATGCAGGTTCATTTTATTATTTCATCTTTTTCTACAAAAATATATATTTGTATGTATTATGGAAATATTTGTCAGGATCCGAAGCTTTTTTTAGAGAAAGATTTAGTCTTGATTATAACTTAACTGTTGCTTGTGGCTCCTTATAAAACAAAAGGAAGAAACAGATGCATTATATTATATTACCTTTCCTTTTTCCTTTTTTTTTTTTAATTTCAGTATCAACATGATGACATCTTATTTGAGATGTGTATGAAATTATCCCAATTATGAGCTGGATTCTGGGATACTTTGAACTCTACACAGCTCATTGCAACATAGGATCTAGGGTTTTTGAAGTTTGACCTGATAAGGTTATCTATATCTCTCTTACGAGTAATTGTAATGTTTGTAAAGATAATTCATCCCACCCAGCCTGAGTGTGCCCTGCCCTTTTTCCACAAGACTTACTGAAGAAGGATAATAATCCTTTGAAAGAACTTCTATTTTAAAACTGCAACCAGAATAACCCTTTTTTTTCATAAAGAGTTATTTTAAAGTTCAACCTCAGGAAAGCAGCTGAAGGAAATTGCACCAGTTCTTTTCTCCCTCTATAAGACGCCATCACCTTTAGATATATGCTAGTCTGAATCATATAAAGAAACACTATCCATCTCTTTAAAGAAAGCTTTGCCACTATGAAGAAAATAAATCAAGTTCAATAAAAAAACTGAAGTCAGATTTGGAGACAGGGTGAAGGACATGTTGCATGCTGACTAGAAAGCAGGACACAGTTGCAAGAGAGGTTAAGGAAACCAAGGTTCAAGTTTCTGCTCTAAAACTCTTTCTGTGTTTTAGCCAGTTTAGTGACAAAACTGGGGCACCTGTGACACGAACGGTGAAAAATCTCTGGACACCTGTAGGTATGCAATGTGGAAAACTTTAAAGAAGTTAGTCAGGAGACTTTCTTCAGTAATACAGCTAGGAACATGGACCTAAATTAGTAACCTAAGATCAAACCAGTTTTAAAACATTTTAATAATATCATGAGGCCAGTATGTAAAAATAGAATAATTTTTCTCTAAGGGAAATTTCTATTTTTAATTTTGTGTTGCGTGCTGCTAAATGAGATTCAAAAGCCACTCTTCCACAAAAATGAAAATCTGGTGAAACAAGAGTGAGACCATCTATACTAGGTATGTCAAAAATATTGAACTCTTTCATTTCTATCTTAAAAACCTTATATTAGGTAGTAAAATTGTATAATAATATAAATTCAACATATTTCATGGCCTGACAGCCAATATTCAATCAATTAAAATACGAGAAAAATAAAATGTTAACCCTATGTTTCCACCTTAGACTGAAACATTGCAGTAGTACTGAAATGAGCAAGTAAAGAATATTTTACTCTTACTGTTTGAACATTTTCTGGAAAATTTCGCAACTTGACTTTTAAAAGTCATTATAGTAAAAGAATTATTCTGGTTACACCTAGACATCAGGTATCATGCAATTTTGATTTATTACAGCTCCCTCATAATTTACTTCTTAAGTAGCTGCTGCTTTTCCTCATCCACTGAAAAAAATGTACTAGTACTATACAGTTCCATACTGTAAACATGATTCACAGTTATCAACTGCCTATAAACTGCTAAGCATTACACTTAGTTACAGGAAATTAAAATAAAAGGTTAAATTACTAATGTATATATTTAACATAAATTTTTAGAGCCTAACACTTGGTTTTTCTCCTTGTGGTTTCCAGCTTTGAGACAGATATGAACTTCATGTACTTGATGCATAAAACTAGAGCAAGATCACAATTTTCCATGTAAATTGAAACAAAGGTCAAGAAATTGTGTGGAATAACCAATTATAGGATACAAAAAAAAAGAAAGAACACCAACAATGAGCAATATGGTTATGCTTGAAACTCCTTAATGTCAAAACCGCAGTGTTAACTGAAAGTCTGCACATTCGTATGCAGATTTTATCAGTTCAGCATAAATTCATTCACACTGAAAATAAAAATAGGGTCACACAGGAATCATACAATGAAACACAATAATAAAGGTCAATTAGAAAAACAGACAAATTTCTTTCCATCTCCTAGTGTGAAAAAACAAAAGAGAACTTGCAATATACAGATAAATGAAAGGTTGATAAATCAGGAAAAAAAAAAAAGGCAAAGCGAACAGGTAGAAAATATCCAGTTAGGCAATCTCATGGCTAAGACAAAGAGATCTCTGCCTTCTTTTGTATCACTTAACTTCACTACCACAATCAACACACAAAGGTTGGTATACCTATAAGGCAACTCTGCACTGATGTAGAAAAGATGATGAGTCCTGCAATAAGCTCCCTACTCGTTTTCAGAATGTCACCAGTATCTTCTTTTTTTTTTTTTTAATTCATAAGTCTTCATTTAATTCTCTAGGGCTAGCACTAAAAGTCCATTTCAGACATTGCTTAATGATATGGCCGTGGATGTCAACTACCTGCTAAGAACTTAGCTGAGAAATATAATTGCTTCCTATCTCTCTTATCTAAATTTTAAGGGGGTTGTTTTGTTTTCGTTTTTTTCTGATGATATCTCATGTACAAAAAATTGTATTTTAGCTTTAATCCATCTCTACTTAGACAAACATTTCTCTGTCCTTAGTCTTCTCCATGCAATTTAGCACATAGTAACAGTGTCTTCAGAGACTGTTTAGATATTTTCCCCACTTTTCATTTAGGGCCACAGATGTATCTTGAAGTGCCATTGAGGAGGGACAGCACAGAGGAAAGAATTTTTTTTTCTAGGAGCATTCAGAGCAAAGACCATCTTTATAAAACACATCTAGAACTTAAAAGGAAACACAGTGCTATCTAGTGAACAGATTACTGCAATTTATTAAATTTTGAGGTCATAATGATTTCATTTCACCACTGACTAACTGTAGGATCTCAAAGAAATAATTTCATAGCTCTCTACTTCTGTTTCCCCAGTATTTTCTTTTTGAATCTTTGTTTTCCAACTATAAGACTCTAACAAGATGCATGCATAATAGAGACCTAATTTTATTTGGGATTCCAGGCTCAACTCTAATATAAATAATAATTAAACTGGAGTCTATTTCATAATCATAGAACATTTTGCAATGAAAGAGAGCTTAAAGATCATCTAGGACCAACCCCCCCACCATCAACAGGGTCACTAGAACATGTTGCTGAAAGTCCCCTCCAAACTTGCCTTGAACAATTCCATCATGGGGCAGCCACAATATCTCTGGGAAACCTGTTCCAGTGCCTCACTGCTCTCATAGTAAAGAATTTCTTCCTAATGCCTAATCTAATTCATGCTCACTGCAGCCAAGGATGACCTTGAGCTTCACATTCCCCACCAATCTCTCCTTTTTGAGGAGAATAAGGTCCAGCATAGCACCTCTCCTCTTTGTTTCCTCTATCATTTGGAGAAGAAAATTATCATCAGCACATTTCAGGAATCTTCTGAACTCCCTGCCATTTTTTCCTCCAACAGGTATTAGGGTGCTTGAAGCTCCCATGAGGACCAGGGCTTGGCAACATGAGGTGCTCCTATCTGTCTATGAAGGGCCTCATCCACTTGGTCAACCCTGTTGGGTGGCCTGTAGGAGACCCTCACTATAATGACACCTGCCCTTGCTTTAATCCTGACCCATAAGGCCTTATCTGACTCCTTATCCATACCTAGGGGAGCGTGATGAAGTCCAGTTGATCATTGACATAGATACTCTCTCCTCATTTCGCGTGCCTGTTCTTCCTAAAAAGCCCGTATCCTTCCATTCCAACACTCCAGTCATAGGAGCCATCCCAACATATCTCCATAATGCAAAAAAGATCATGGTCCTGCAGCTGCGTGCACATCTCCAACTCCTCTTGCTTATTCTCCATGCTTTGTGCTTTTCCATAGAGGCATTTGAGTGGCGCACCTTTGTGCTGCCCTTCAGCTGCAATTCCTGCTGGCCTACAACCCCTCTCTAGGCTTTGGGCATCTTGTTCTGAAACTGGCATCAAACTGGTAGAAGTGGGATGAATCAAGGTTCCCATCCCCCAGTAATTTTAGTTTAAAGCCCTCTTTACCAATTCAGCAAGGCTATGACCAAAGATTCCCTCCCACTTCTCTGACAGATGGGCCCCATCTGTCCCCAGCAGTACAGGTTTCTCAAAGCAAGCCCCATGGTCTAAGTAGCTGAACTTCTGGATGTGGCAGCATTCCTGTAACTGATTTGTTGATCAGCCAGATTTGACTGGCCCTTTCAAACACCTTCCCTTTGCCCAAGAAGATCTGAAGACTCTTGTCACCAGAGTCCCTTACCGCTTCTTCCAGCATTTCTTAATTATTTATGGTACTCTTCAGGGTGCTCCTGAATTACTGTATTACAGGCTGTGTTACTGGTGTCCACATGAAACAAGAGCAGCAAATAATGGCATATAGTGGACTGTAATGGAGAAAAGAAGACTCAGAGGTGACCTTATCACTCTCTACAACTACCTGAAAGGTGATTGTAGTCATCTGGGTGTTGGTCTCTTTCTCCAGGACACAACTGATAGAACAAGAGGACATAGTCTTAAGCTGCACCAAGGGAAATTTAGGTTGGATGTTAGGAAAAAGTTTTTTACTGAAAGAGTGATAAAGTACTGGAACCATCTGCCCGGGGAGGTGGTGGAATCACCATCCCTGGATGTGTTTAAAAAGAGATTGGGTGTGGCACTCAGTGCCATGGTTTAGATAAGGTGGTGTTAGGGCATGGGTTGGACTCTGTGATCTTGAAGGTCTCTTTCAACCTAGTCGTTCTGTGATTCTGTATGAGATGTGGTAGTCTTTTGGCAATATCCCTGATATGAGCCCCTGGTACACAGCATGTGCTTCTAGATCATGTGTCGGGTCTGGATAGACTTTTGCAGTCCAGTCACTGCTGCGTATGCTCATGGTCATGTGATCTGCTGATGTTTCTGAAAGATACAGGGTACCCTCAATGGGGATACTTATCAATGAGAATTAAAGGAGTTACATACCATATTGGGCCGAATTACAAAATCAAACATCTATAGCTCATCATTTACTGTATGAGTGTTTCCTTGCATAAAGTGGTATTGTGTATGTGTAATCTTTGTTATTAAGTTCTAGTACTTATTCCATTCTCATTCTCATTATTTCAGTTTACCTTCCTATCTCTGCACTAGAAGAATGTAGTCCCTTGACTTTCAATTCTGTCCTCCCATAATCACCCTTTATAAAACAATTAATCTATAGTATATGAAATTTGTAGCTATGAAAAATGCTGTCATAGAGATTCTCGAGTTCATTTGTTTGTGTTTTTTCTTTGTTTCTGCAATAGAAAATTGGTGAATTACTATGTTTTAGTGTGAAATAAAATGAAAATCAATGTTAAAGTTCATATAAGCAAAACATCTGCACAAAAACAGAAAAAGAAAAAGCAAAGACTTCAGCTAGCATAGTATGAGCTTTTAGCTATTAGTAAGTATCATCCTTCTAGTTAATTATAATATTTCTGAATAGAATGTTTCTCTGCTTGGTAAGAATCAGCTTTGCTGTATTTAGAAATCCTATAAAGACAAATTAGTAAGCATATAAAAAAAATCCATTTTGCAACAGTATTTCACATTGGTATCTCATGATTAAAAACCAAATATTTTATAGATGCATATTAGGTGTGTAAAAAAAAAAAATCTGTATTTGTACTATTCCTAGTTGTAATGACTGAAGCACAGACTCAGACCAGCAGGGAATCCAAGGCATTTATTCAAAGAAACGAGCAGGTTTTATACACTTCTTCAAGACCCAGTATTTCCTTATATGGTATTTTTTGTTAAGCGACCTATCACACATTGCCATGTCAGTAACACACTTTCTTAATGTCCTTGTATGGGGGTGATCACGAGCCCTTCAGGTGTCTGCCAGCTTCCGGCAGGCTCCGCCGTGTGGCATCTCGTCCCCCCAAGGTCAGGTGGAGACAAGCTTCCATGTGCTGTGCTGCCATGGTGTTCTGCAGGCGCATCCCACAGCCAGCAGCTCAATTTCATCCTATTTCTCCCCACACCTAGTTAGTATATAATACTTGTAATCCTTTCTGAAAAACAGTTAAGTGTTAAGACTCCATTTCCTATCATATTTCCTCAGACTTTACTTTCATGTTACTTTTATGAATAGGAAGGTTAACTACATCCAATAAAATGCTAGTATATGAGAATCAGAATATCAGACATAAATTGCTGTATGGTCAAATTAAACATCTGTGGCTTAGAAGAACTTTGAAAATTAAAGGACAAAGAGATCCCAGGAACACAGTTTCTTTCATATTTTCCAGTTACTGTTGAAAAAGCCCTTATGATTCCGGAAAGTATTCTTCATTCACAGGAAGTTCTTCTCAGCTCCTTCAAGAGTCAAGGTTATAGGTTGATTTCATTCAGAGGAATTACTAAAACAGGACAGTGAGTAAACTGAAGACAGAAAATCAAGGATTAAGTGGTTTATCATGATGGCTCTAGTGCAAATGTCATGAAAATAACAACGTATTTAAAAGTTTTTGGGCCCAGATAATATTAAAAAAAGACAAATGAATAATCTTCAGCTTTGAAATTCCCGCAAATTAAAACAAGTACAGAATTACTGAATTGTTGCTTTGGGGTAGAAACTCTAGCTTCCAAATTGTCAGATGTTGTAAAACTGAACTTTAACATAAAGTATATATTTATTGAGGTAATAGAGACTTAGAAGATTATAGAATATGCACTATAGATTAACATATTTTCTGTGTCTCTGAATTATTTTAACTAGTGAAGGATGGAAAAGGTAGTAATTTCTCTGAAAAGAACAAAAATGCAGACACTTTGAAATACAGTAAAAATACACACAGGAAATAATAATTTTGTGAGTGTTATTTTTTGGTCAGTGGCAGGACATTTCTGTAGGTCCAGATTCATAGCCTGTTATTTTGTAGAAGTGTTGGGGGATAGAGAGAACAAAACAGACCAAAAGATCTACTCACAGATTCTTCAGGGAAGGAAACAGTATTTCTATGAGCAGAAAAATAAGTAGTTTTTATTTGAAAGGGTGATGGACTGAATGGGAAAATCACTATGTAGAATCTTAGGCCTTTGCTGAGAGAGGGTTAAATCCAGATTGATGTGGTTTAATCCAAGCCTGGAACTAAACCCCACACAGCCTCTTGCTCACTCACCTGCTGAGATGGTGAGATGGGGGAGAGAGTTGGAAGAATAAAAATGAGAAAACTCAGCAGCTGAGATAAAGACAGTCTAATAAATAAAGCAAAAGCCATGTACACAAGCAAAGAAAAAACAAGGAATTTAAGCAAAATAAGGAATTCATTCATGACTTTCCGTGGGCAGACAGGTGTTCCATCCCCAGGAAAAAGAAGTTACTTGGGAAGACAAACACCATCACTCCAAATGTCCCCTCCTTTCTTTTTCCCCAGTCTTATATACTGAGCACAACACCATATGGTATGAAATATCCCTTGAGTCACTTGGAGTCAGCTCTCCTGACTGTGTCCTCTCTCTACTGTGCACCCCAGGCTGCTCACTGGTAGGGCAATGTGAGAGGTAGAAAAGGCCTTGATGGTATGTAGGCATTTCTCAGCAGTAACAAAATATCAGTGTGTTATCAACACTATTTCAGCACAGATCCAAATCATAGCCTCATACTAGGTACTATAAAGAATATTAACTCTACGCCAGCCAAACCAGTACATAGATGGACAAACAGCATAGGTCTTTCTGGTTTTAAATACTGTGAACTTCAAAACAGCTTTGTGTTTCAGTTGTTACGTAGGCATGCCTCTCTTCATTTTCCCCATCAAAACCCAGTGTTTTGTTTCTACAACTAAAGCTCTCTAGTATTGAGTAAACTGCATTTGTACTATAATTGCAGGGATGATGGAGTCTCTCTTTCAGCTTTTGATTGTGGGGATGTCTACAAAAGTGTAGGCACATGTGAAAGGCCATAGGTTTCTGTGTTAGATGTGCTGACTTCCACAGACCCGGAATCTACCTTTTCTCCACATTATATGAAGACTGTAAAATACAGAGATGGATATACCCTTGTGCACAGAGAGTACATGTGCAACTCTGCATCAGACACTATGGTTGCTTCTGTGAGAGCAGACAATTACTCAAGTTATAAATGGCAATTACTTTAACAGAATGTGGCAGGACGTCTACCCCCCCACTTCTCTCTCTACAAGATAGCTGGTGCATAAAGAGATAACCCAGGGGCCAAACGGCCCCGCAGGGGGTCATCCCTGGCGCCAAAAGGGCTCAGACATCAACTAAGAATCCACAGCTTAGTCTGAAAAGCTGATGTGGGGAAGAGATAAAGGAAATGTTTCTGACTGAGAGACACTGTTTTACAAACTATAAAAGATACACGAACTGTCACGGAGGCAGAAGCCTCTACACACGCCCCCTGAAAGTGTGGGAGACTTTTCCCCAGAATCTGGACGCAGGTTTTGCGGCTACTTCTTCGAAGATTGAGTGAAAGGATGTGTGCCTTATCAGCAATTGGATGGTAAGATACATTGATTCCTAGTTATATCATTTCTTCGCTAGCTGTAATTGGGACGGTACCTTATCGTGCACTGTATGTTAACCTACTAGTAGTTCTTTTTCAATTTTGTCCTTATTCCTGTGTAGTATATAGTCTGTGCTAAGTCTTATGTCTGTTAGTTTTCTGTCTATTAAATAAATAATTCATTCTATAATAGACTGAATCAGCCATTATTAAAGAACTTGCGAACGAGAGTGGGTTTTGGGGTGCTGGCCGCCTCAGTAAAGTTACTGCCTGCTGCCAGAGGCCTGGGCAAAAGGCAAGGACTTATCTAAACTCCCACATCCATTCGTAACACAGAAGAAGAATCATTTTCAGTAAAATAAACATTCAGATTATAAGATGGCACAATTCTTTATTTATGATGGCTTTTCTTTATTTATGTGGTGATAATTTCTTCTGGAAATACCACTGCTAAACAGTGGAATTGTTTGGGGAATACAATACAATTTAATATGAGTAAGACACAGGTCTGAATTGCTTCTGGGTAAGTAAGTACTGAACAGATTAGGATCTAGCAAGCTTCTAAGTCAATATAAGAGTTAGCTAATTTTTTCATGTAAAAGCTATCATATATACCCAAAGAGTTCTTCAACTAAATACAGAAGAAAAATAGTCAAGAATTAAGATAGCTACCTAGTGAAAAATATGCATTTTTAGAAAAAAAGTGTATGTTTGATTTGCATTTCCAGTTCAGGTAGATACTAAAGAAGCCAGATGGCAGTATTAACACTTCATTACTAATACTGTTGTTTACTGGTACCTAAAGCCAGTCTCCATACATCATTTATAATGTATGAAAACAGAAATTACATTTACCAGAATAAATGGAACAGGGATCATACTGCTCGGCGTCTGCACTAAGACTGAAACTTTTGAAACTTTGACCTTTCCATATTAAAGATATTACCAGTCAGTTCCTGTTAGGTATTGTGAACAATTAATGGTGTCCAAAATGAGTAATCACTGGTATCAAGGATTGGAGGCCTCACTGATGGTTATTTTTGAAAAAGTTAAAATTCAGTTTCAATACATTTTATCACCTCTCTGTTCTTTCCCTGCCCCAAATGTCAATAATTTCACAGAGACTGTCACAACAGTACATGTTTGTCCACAGTTTGCAGAGAAGGCTAAACTGTGCTATACTGTAAGGTGGATAGCATGATCAACTTCTCTGTCTTCAAGGATTTAAACAGGTCAGTAGGAACCATGAAGACAGCTCCTATCCTTATTAGGAGGGGTACTAGAGAGGATCAGAGAAAATCAAAAGAGAGAGGTTATCATCAATGGCTCTATGTCCAGGTCAAGGCTGGTGATGAATTATGTCCCTCAGCTCTGTCTTGGGATGGGTACTCTTCAATATCTTCATCAATGATACAGAGAGTGAGATCCAGTGCACCCTCTGCAAGTCTGCAGATAACATGAAGCTGAGCAGTTGGGTTGACACAAAAGGATGGGATGCCATCAAGGGCAACCTGAACAAGCTGGAGAAGTGGGCCCACAAGAACTTCATGAAGTTCAGTGTGGAGGCTGGTGGCCCTCTGGAACAAGATGCTCAGGTGCTCCCTTGGAGGGATGTGCCCTGAGAGACGCTCCCAGAAGAGGGAGACAAAAAGAGGCTTCTCCCAGGATACCTTGTTGCATTATGTTAATGTACCCCAGTTCTGTTACTCTGGTTGGCCCGTTGGCCTTCCTGCCCCTTTCTACCCTATGTGTCCCTAATCTGGGATGTTCTCCCTTCTTTCCTCCCCCATTGGCCCCTGTACCTCAGCTGCTTCCCCATTGACTCCTATACCCTGGCCCCACCTATGTACCACCCTCACACCCTCAGACCATTGGCCCTGATGCTCTCTCCACCCCTGCCTTTCCCCTGCAAAATCCCTGGCCCCTCCTTCATTCCTGGTTCTTCGTCCCTCCACCCCTTCACGTGCGTGGCTGCAATAAACCTCCCCGTGGAACTCCACACGAGGACCCTTCCCGTGTCTCTTTGCTGATGGCTTCTACAACAGCAGCTATCTGGCGCAAGAGTGTGTGTGTGTGAGTGTGGCACTGCCGAGCGGCTCCCCTGTCCAGAGACGCTTTCGGGAAGGTTGCGGCATCTTCACCAGCTCCACCTGTGGCAACAGTTCAACAAGTCCAAGTGTAATGTGCTGCACCTGGGTCAGAGGAATCCCAGACGTGAGTACAGACTGGGAGAAGAACTCACTGAGATCATTCCTGCAGAGTACTTGGGGGTACTGGTGGATGAAAAGCTGGATATTAGCCAAAAGCACGCACTCACAGCCAAGAAGGCAAACTGCATCCTGAGCTGCATCAAAAGAAGGGTGGCCAGCACGTCAAAGGAGGAGATTCTCCCCTTCTACTGTGCCCCATAGAGGCCCCAGTTGGAGTAATATATCCAGCTCTGGAGTCCTCAGCACAAGAAATACATGGAACTGTTAGACTGGGTCCAGAACAGGGTCACAAAGACAATCTGAGGGCTGGAGCATCCAAGAGAGTTGGATGAAGAGAAGGATATGAGGATATCTTATAGCAGCCTTCCAGTACCTGAAAGGGCCTACAAGTGAGCTGGAGAGGGGCTGTTTCCAAGGATATGTAGTGAGACAACAAGGAGAAATGCTTTTAAACTAAGAAAGGAGAGATTTAGATTAGATGTTAGGAAAACACTCTTTACTGTGAGAGTAGTGAGAGACTGAAACAGATTTCCCAGAGAAGTTGTGACTGGCCCGTTCAAGGAAGTGTTTGAGGCCAGACTGGATATGACCCAGAGCAACCTGATTTAGTGGGTGGCATCCCTACCCATGTCAAGGGGGTTGGAACTAGATAATATTTAAGGTCCCTTCCAACCCAAGCCATTCTATAATTCTGTGATTGTTCAATTAGTAGTTCTTGTTGAACTGTATGAGTTTTCACAATATCCATTTCTACAACCTCTTAAATTCTGTCTGAATGGCAGCACCACCGCTGGTGAACTGCTTTTTCCAGTTTTGCATCATTGCACCATTTCTGAGAGTGCATTCTGTCCCATCACACCATCATACATGATACTGTTCGTAACAAAATTCACTGGCTGGCAGTGTGTTCTCTTTATTGACATACCAGTAGGAAACAAACTCAAAAAAATAAAAGGTAATCTGCCACATGGTCTGACAAGCCTGTCATTTTGATGACTAAATGCATCTTATGAAGGAAATAATTTTTGTAGCTGTTGGCTTTCCTAGAGGGAAAATAAACCTGTCCACCTTATGTCTTTTAATCAGATCTTACTTACTGAACTTTGCTAAGCAAGCTACCCAGAGTCTGGCATTTTCTTTCTAATTAAAAATGGTATCCCCCTGAGTTTAGTGGAAGTCTTGTTAAGATTAAATTTTCAACGGTTGTCTGTTTCTGTTGCTGACTGTATTTTAGAGAGTGTCAGAATACTTACCATCTTGGAGCAACTATTTGTAGACACATTTACAGAGAAGAGCTGCAGGTAACAATCAATCATATTTGGTTCAGTGACAGAATTTAATTAGTTGACAACAAAGTGAAATAGGCTATAAAATAAATGAATTGTTATTCATGTACAAATACATTTCCTTTCAGGTCTTTATATAACACATAAGAGACAAGTGAAAGATCAGCATATAATGATGATCCATGACTGACTCCAGAATCAGAGGTAAAGGTATCATCCCTCCCCTCTGTCTGTTGCCAGGGTGTTTGCTTTGCAATTAGTAATAGGCAACTTCTTTCATCACCAAAACAATTTTTGTTTCTTTATGTTCAGTGCTTTGTCTGGCATACATGCCTTTTTCTATTGATTTTTGTGTAAGGTGGGTCAGTTGGTTACTGATCAATTCATCCTTGATGAATGCAAGACTTGTCTCTGGATGAATGAAGAGTGGGTCAGATATTCTCCCACTGCTGGAATAGTGTCTTAAGAAAGACAATTAAAATAGTAAAATATCAATTTCTTGGCGTTTTTCTGTCTAGCTGAGTATACACTCCAGTTGGATTCTTTGGACTCTCTAAGCATTGGGAAAAGAGATATTCCCTAGAAAACAGCACTCTGAGGAAAAAAAGGCTATGATGGGAAAAATTTATATCCATTGTAGGAAAGGACAAACAAGGGGCTTTACTTTTACATTTTGCCCAGAAGAAATCAAATTGAATTTGACTTCTCTTGGAGTGGTGTCAGGGAACAATAGGAAGAATTTCTTTCTATATCCAGTGGTTCAGTACTGAGTTGAACTTAGCTTTAGCAAATGGTTTTCATGTTCTTCTTTTTTACATGTTATAACAATATATTTATCTGTTTTTGACTTATAGATTGCTTTGAAAGTGGACTTTCTGAATGACTCTTCACAAAGTTAGAGTACTGTAGAACAACAAGAAATCAAATGTTACAGAAGGCATCATATGTTTCAGCAAAAAAAGTTCAGACTCTCTGGCCCAATGAACCATTATGCTGTGGCTCCCACCAAGGCTTAAAATGTATAAGAAAACATTAAGTGGTTCAGCCACATCACACTTTCAGGTTTTTTTTTTGTGTTAACTTGCTGACTAGAGGTAGCATATTTCTGTCTAGGATTTCCTTAATGGAAATATGTGCACTGTGTCATTCTTCCCATGTGTACAAGCTCATTTCTCAGATGCATTAGCCTTCCTTTCTCACTTCTGTGATACAGTGAATTGCACAATAGCTGTGATCATGTGGGGAAGGTCTACACGTGGACAGAGTACATATGCTCTAGGAAATTTCTTTTCCCAGGTATATGAAAAATCAGTCAAAGGTCCAACATGGATCTTGGAGTATAGACAGTTTTACCAAGTGAATATGCACACATACATTTTTGTGGAAGAAGTAAATGTGTGGGAAGACAAATATATGCATATATATATATATATATGTACACACACACACACGCACACACAATATTAAAAATATATTGGTATTCTGTACTTTTGTCAAATTTATTTGTGCTTAACTCTCCAAAATGTATCATTTTTCATGCAGTAGATAGACATGACACATGGCTCTTGTCTAACTCACTCTCTCAGCATTTCAGATGAAGAAAAAGGAGCATATTTTGCTTGCATTTATCCTGTGCTGCTCCTTGAACAATGTTTATGCTCCTCAGTGGCCTCTGCAGCCTAGCATTAGAAGGAAGAGCCCTTAAGTCATTTAAAGACAGCAGGAAAATGGACTTTGCTGAGGAGAAGGTTATGTAAAGGTGAGTTAAAAGTCACATTTTTGCATTCCTTCTGATTTGCCGCCAGTGATCTGACCAGCCACTAGCACATTATTCAAAGAGCATAGCATCTATAGAATATGTGCTTTTGTGGAGAAGCACCCCCAGCCTGCAGCTACTTTTCCTTTCTGAAGAACATAATTTCTTTTTTTTTAATGAAATGATTATTAACTTGAAATGTCTTGGAGTAACTCTTCTGGAACTAATTTCCTAGGTATTGGCAATATACTAAAAGTGAATTTTTCACACTTTTGTTTTTTTAATCAATGCTAATAGTAATAAGAATAGTTTGCAGGTTTATAATACATTTATTTAAAACTTCCTTTACTCTGAAGTAAAATGTGAAGGGGAAATAGAAATGCAGTACCTTTTTGTGTAGATTTTACCACCATCAAGTTCATCAGGAAAGGTTGAAATAGTGGCTAAGCAAATTTTTTATCAGGTAAAATAGTTTGGTAAAAAGAAAATTCCTGATTTTACTGGTGTTTTGCTATCACCTTTAGAACAGGTCTGATTTGTTTTGTGGAGCTGAAGGGCAGAAATTTTAGCCTGTCCTTACAAGGCAGTGCAGAAAATGCAGCTCAGGTATTCTATTTTGGGCAGCTTGCTACTTGAGCAAAGGGCCAGGATGATTCTAGTATCAAAAGATTATTGAAAGTTAACTGAATTTTATTGACCTGCATTATAGATATGTTAGACATGCAGTTGCAGGATCAGTTACCCTGATTGCACATGCCATTCAGGTAACTGTAGGCTTAAGTGCCAATTTATATGCAAGAGCAGTTTATCCAATCTACATAGATAATTACAGATAAAACGTACATAAATGAAGTTCACAGTTCTGCTTACAAATAGCACATGACTTTGTGTACTAACTGTTTAAACATAAGGATTTTGTCCAAAACCCCTCCTGCTTTACTTCATATTTCCTTTTTATCTGTGGAATTATGGAAGTAGATAAATTCATACAAAATGTAAAACAATGCAGATATTTACTTATGCTAAAAATGAAGACTAATATTGCAAATAGATAAAGTACTGAGGAATACTCAAAATAAGATGTAATAATAACTTTATGAACTTTGTTTTTGAAAAAAGCATTGCTGTATTTTCTTAATCATACTATAGTTTTTTTCTGTACTCAAATTCCCACAGATATACATATAAAAAAAAGACACTGGATAATCATGTAAGTATAACAACCATGAATTTATGAATATAATTTCTCTGTCATTGGAGCATGAGTATTCCTGTGCATTAAAAATGTTCTTAGTTTTCATTAGCTGCCTTAAATATGATACATTTCTGGGTTTAAATCTTTGAGGAATGTATGAACATAAAATTCGGTGTACAAACTTAAAGTGTCAGATAAGGAAAAAGTGAATTAGGATATTGATATATACTGAAAAGGGAGCACACCACTAGGTTCAGACTTTCCTAATGTGTAGTGGTTTGATCACATACTTTTCACTTTCTGAGATAAGAATTAGAAGAAATGCAAAGCAGGCCTAAAACTTTAAAGAATATAAAGAAGTTTATTACTTACAGAGTTTAAAGTAACAAGAAATAAAAAGAAGTGAAAGCAAAACCCTCTTCCCTCCAGCACTCTCCCCTCCTTTTACCACCTCGCACAAAAGGTAACAATTTAGGTCAGTGTTACAGTCTTTAAAAGTCTCTTTCTTATGCTTAGGGAAAAAAGATTCCTTCTACTGATGCTGCAAACTTCTGATTTCTTCACAATCTCAGCAGTCCGCCCGGAAATTACCTACTGAAGTGAAATCTCTCCCATGAAAACTCCACAGTATATTCACACTGCAATCATGGGCCATCATATGGGGTTACAAGTCCTTTTAAAGATGAATTCTTCCAGCCCAAACACAAAGGTTTTCTTTTTCCAATCTCTTTTAAACATAAATTATTTCAGCTTAAACACAAGGGCTTCTCTGCTTCTTCACAAACTTCTAAAAGCTGCTTCACAACTACATGGCCTGGCATAGGCATTCTCTTACATCTTCACAGGCTGCAACATGAATTTTCACAGGCATGGATTTTTATCTCCCCATACTTTTATAATGATTTAAAGAGTTCAGTCCTCCGCAGCTGCTAGAAGGGGTTTTAAGATTGGCGCCGGAACGCACACACCCTTTTCTCCCGCCGCCATCTCAGCGTCGTCCCACGTGACTGACTTTCTCTTTCTCTCTGACCGTGCAGCCTCCATGTTCTTCTCCCTCACGTCTTTCCCCACGGGCTGCGCTGCTGTTCAGTTCGGTGCGAGCTGTGCAGGCTGGAAAAGGAGGCTCCGCTGGTCCCGCTGGGTCTGCGCGGGCTGCAGGAGGGGGGAGAGGAGGCTCCCCCGGGCTGCATGAAGGGGGAGGGGAGGCCCCTCCTGATTCAGAAGCCGAGCCAGGTGAATTCGGCTGTCGAGCAGCCCATAGTTAGTTTAGCTGCTTGCGGTTCTGAGGAAAGGGAGAGGGGTGAGGGGAGGGCAGGCAGGAGCCCAGGCCGGGCCCGGGCCGGGCCCGGAGGCCGCCCGGGGCTCAGAAGCCCCGGTTTCTCCCTCAGGAGACCGGGAACCAGAGAGGAACTTCCCGCCCTTGCAAGGGGTTTAAATATGCAAAATTCACAAAAGCGCATTGGCTTAAAAGCTTGTCAATCAACTCAGTTTCAACCCATGACATAATGGAAGCCACAATATGATGTCCTTTCAGCACTCAACCAAATGATACAGGTTCAAGACCAAAGATAAATGTTGTCATCTTTATTTGTCTGCAGAAGTACAATTTTTGAAACAATAATTTGTGAAATGATATTGAACTATAGGGAGGGTTTTCTAGATATTGAATGGTCTAGATATGGTAATGTTACCAGGCTAATTCTGACAAAATATAAAGGGAACCAGAATAAATGGATTGCACCATAGTTACATAATCTTTTTTTTCATTATAGAGATGAAAAATATTTCAGGAGGCAATCAGAGGTGGACCAATACCTGTCTTGGGAGCCGGCATACATTATCACTAAGTCCGGAAGAAACTGAAAACAACATATTTGTTTCTCTCTGTTAGAAAAGTGTGGTTCTTCCTACTTAAATCCAGGAATGAGTAAAACATTTCCTCTAACTTTCTCCATCTAATTAGTCCGATTTAAAATGTCCCTTCATTTTAATGATGTGCTTTTCTTGGGGCTTTAATCATATATACAACAAATTTTCTCTCTATTATTAGGGTTAAATGAAATGTTCAGACTTTACCAGACAGGGAGAAAAGTGCCTAGCTCCCTTCTTAATCGCTGGGGAAATTTGCTTTCACTTCAGCAGCAGCTGGATCAAGCTAATGAATAAGTTTTTTTCTCTGTGCCCACTTTTCATTAAGAGTCCTTGGTGTTTCTGCCCCTGAAAATTCTAGCATATTCTAATGTCATATGACTGAAGAGTGCTGGAGCTGTGGATAGTTTCACAAAATGTGACTGGAGGATGACCTGGCTACTACTGGGGGAGTCAGCAGAAAGCAGAGGCAGGGAATTTTAACTACACTGCTTGGAGGAAGCTGTCTAGCAAAGGCAAAACTGATGGTATCTGGTGGGGATGTGTGAAGGCAGTCACCACCAAAAGCTCTCTACCTGGCAACCCCCAACTTCCAGAAAGTCCCTGGCATGGCAGGCTGGAAGATACGGAAGTCCAAACTCAGGCACAGCTATGAGACCTGACTGCCTGGTTAAGGAAGCCCAGCCTTCCTGAGAACCCTTCATCCCAGGCTGCTCACTGTCCAGGGTCAGTGCAAGTGTGACCCTGTCTGTCTCTGACTGTGTTCTCCCAATGAATTTTGAACTTTCTTCACCTCTGCTTTAGTAGCTTACACTCACTGAAAATAGAGAGTATCTTGTACCTGTTTATTCCTTGAGCAACAGTGATAGAGATAGAATAAGTAAAGATGAGCATGTAAGATCTCTAAAACAAGGACAGCAGTTTTTCGGATTGCTAGAATAAATGGGAAAAGGAAAGAAACTTAACCAGTGTTCCCTGAATTACTGCCTACAGAGATTTTTTTTATTTTTTCTTCCTTTTTATTGCCGTCTAACCTCAGCATCTAGTAATATCATTATTCCAAAATTCCAGTAGTCAGTGAGAGTAAGGTAACAGATTTTCTCTCCTCTATCATAATTGAGTGGTAGGTTGGAAATATCAGTAGAAATTCAGCAAGGTTAGGAAGAAAACAAATAATTTTCCAAAAGTGTTTTGTATTTTGTAACTCAGAAGATTCCCTAATAGCCTAGTTAAATGAAACTGAAGGAACAAGTGGTTGAATTTGGGAATTAAATTGTAAGGCTAAGTCTTGCAGTTTTCTGTTCAGATGAAACAATTTGTTAATTATTTCTTAACAACTTATGTTCTACAGGACTGAAAATTACTGAACTGTCCCTCAAATTGCTACCAAAAGCTTTTTTATTATTATTTTATTTAAACAAAAGCTCCAAGTATTTAATGGTTTGTAGTATTATGTGAAAGAACTTAACCGAATATCTTAATTATTAAATGAAATCTAAAGTGCTGATTTCACAAAGAAATGATCTCGTGTCTTACACTATGCTGAGTTAATTATATTCTAAATCATCACATTCTTTCATAAATGTACATTTAATCCATTCCATAGAAAAACATTTTTGAAAGGTTTTCAGGATAAAGAAATCTATATTTGATTGACTTAAGAGTAATCATGTAACTTTCAGTGGAGCAAACTCAGATATATGTATTGACATCTGGATACTTGTGAGAAGTACTTTTATATCAGACACTATATGACTTTTGTGAGATTTCTGGTACAGTCACAGATTTCCATGGAGACTTTTTCTTTTAGTAGTCTTCAAGAACTAATATTATATATATTTTTTAAAAATATATTTTTTTCTTTGCGATCTTATATATGAATGTCTGTATTAACCAAACATATCAAAAATGAACTTACTGTAAAATTGTAAGATTTAGAGGTAGTATTAGCAATAACTGATAAATTTAGACTTCAGAGGAAATGGTTGCATTTGTCTTGTATATCTGTGACTGAACAATGGCAAGTGTAAAATTCATCACTTCAGTGTTTTCTGATATTGGTTGAACTGGCATTCACCTAGGAAAAAGTTTGGAGACTTTGAGATAAATTTCAGAAACCTAACAGGTAATTATTTATTTTTGCAGTACATTTGAAAGAAAATCAGACATAAAACCTTTTTTTTTAAATTAATAATCCATTTTTATTGATTAGAAGAAGAAAGGAAGGGATAGAAAATGCTTGATAATTAGCATACATATGAATCTTGAAAACGAGGATCACACTAGAAAAAAACCCTAAAAATCCCTCAAAAATACTCCAAGAAAATGACAGTCTATGTCAAAAAGGTCAGAAGTAATTACCAATATTATTTCTTTTCACCTCATTATAAACAATTATATGAATGTAATTTTATAATAGTCTATAATAATGGGTAGACACTACCAGAAGTAGCAGGCAGGGCAGCTTAGTATTTTACATGACAGTTTGGAGGATGCAGCAGTTATGGATTAGGAACTTAATTATTTGGCATTCTGGGCATGAAGAGGGCTGTAATGCAGTGTTTAATCTGCATATGAAATTATTCATAGCTGCTAATGTCACATGAAGCAGGAATAACTTTTGTCCCAGGTTGAATGAGAAGAGCAAGGTATATGACTCCAGAGTGCAGAGAAAATGAAAACAAGTTCTACCCTTTATTAACAATCAAACACTTAACAAAATGCACTTTCTAAATAACAGAGTTGTGGACAATATTGCATGATTGAGGCTGTTTGCTTACATTTCAGGACCACATGACAGATAGAAGGAAGACAGGCTAGACACAAATGAGAAAATTTTGTAAAACTCTCTGAGCCATATTTTTCAAGGTAGCTAAAAAGAGGTCATATGTCCGGTTTTCAAAGATGACCCTGACCCTCTTTCTCACAAAGAAATGATATCAAGTTGCACCAGAGGAGGTTTGGATTGGATATGTCAAGCATTGGAACAGGCTGCCCAGTTCAGTGGTTGAGTCACCACCCTTGGAGATAATTAAGATACATGTAGCTATGACAATTAAGGACATGGTTTAGTGGTGAACTTCAGTGTTAGGCTAATGTTTGGACTCAGTGATCTTAAAGGCCTTTTCCAACCTAAATGATGCTATAGTTCTATGTTTCTATGTGACTCGTTCTCCTAACATTAAGCCTCTAAATATGAAATTATGGCACCTAAGTGATATAGCCCCAAAATAACGTTGAAGTACCTATATATTTGGAGGATCTTGATTCAGGATCCCTAAGTATATTATCAGAATTCTAAATGAAATCCTTAAGAAACAAAGGTTTTAAATGACTGCTGAATTGTACACACTGCCATGCATATCTTTTAAATGGTGTTACTCAGCACAGAATCTAAATTTTGCATTATCTATATATAAAGAACAGGGTAAAAGAAGAACAATATGGTTGGAACAGAAAACCCAGAGAATTTGTGGCTTCTCCATTCTTGGAGATATTTAAAAGCTGTCTGGACACTGTCCTGGACAACCTGCTCTAGATGACTCTGCTCGTGGAGGGGGCTGGAAAAGATGACCTCCAGAGGTTCCTCCCAACCCCATTCATTCTGTGATTCTGAGATTCTCTAAGCAAAAAGTTGTGAAGAGACAAGTATAGGAAACACTAATGGCAGGATTTTTGAACACTACTGACATGTGGGAGATGTATGTTTGTGTGCCCTTTGTTTGTATATCCAATTTCAAGACTGTGTGATGTGTAACTAGCTTGTCAGGTGTGGTAGGTGTGCCATGGGATAGAGTGCACTAGGAGGACTAGGGAAGAAAGTCTTAATTTTGTGTCAGTCAGGATCCTGCCTGTCAGGCAAGGAGCATTGTAGTCAGATGTGACGCATAGGACCTATTTTCTCTTTATCTATCTGCTCTATAGTTTTATATTAAACTTTGTTCAATAAAATATTAAGCTGAACAGCAGGGAAGAAGTCTATAGAAGGCCATTCTCTTGTGGATGAGAATGACATTAATTCTCTCCTGAGAGATTTGAGTATTAAAGCTTACCTGGGAAAAACCTCTGGACTTTATATGGAGCCAGCATCTCCTGGTACTATAGCGTGATCATGGACACGAGGTATGTCAGGGTTGGGGATCATCACTATGGCATCAGAAATCTTAATGAAATGCTTTAGAAGTTATCCTGTGGTTGTGGTGTGACCACAGCGAACAGCTCTGCACCACACAGCTGCTCTCTCATCCCTGGTGGGATGGGGGAGAAAATCAGAAGGGTAAAAGTGAGAAAACTCAAGGATTGAGACAAAGACAGTGTAATATGTAGAACAAAAGCTGTACATGAAAGCAAGGCAAAACAAGGAATTAATTCACTACTATCTCCAGAAAAGCAAAGCTCCTTCTTGCATAATTGTGACTTGGGAAGACAAACTCTAACTCTGGACATCTCCTCCATTTCTCCTTCTTCACCAGAACTGTGTCCCCTCCCAAATTCTAGTGCACCCCCAGCCTACTCACTGGTGGGGTGATGAGAGAAATAGAAAAGGCTATGATGCTCTGTAAGCACTGTTAAGCAATAATTAAAACATTGTTGTGTTATCAACACTGTTTTCATTATCTTCAAAACATAACGCTGTCCTAGATACTATGAAGAAATTTAACTCTATCACAGGGAAACCCAGTACAGCTACACAAAGTATTGCTCTCTTTTCTATTTCTATTGCTATTTCTATTGCTATTTCTACTGCTATTTTTAAAGTCATTGAAAGTTACTGATTTGAATAAAGTCTTGTAAATTGCAGCAGGAAAGACAAAATGCAAAATTTGGTTTCAAGGTTTTTTTTTTAAATTTTTAATTGTTTTATCTGAATTCTTTATCTGACTACTAGATGTTTCTTTCTGTATCTCTGTTTAAAACTCACTTCTAGCTCATATTGTAATTAAACATCTCTGCTAAAAGATTTTAAATAATTTTTTTTTATATTTACTTCAAGAAAATTATACAGTTAGTCATTGTTCAGAGCACTGACAGTGTGCTATCACATTGTGCAGAGATACACAGCCATAAGAACAAGAGGACCACCAACACTGCAAAGAGATTGCACAAGTTAAACAAGGATTTGGATATGTGGGAATGTTACGGGATCATTTTTTATGCTTTTAGTTGTACATCTAGAACTCACAACAGACAGAGTTTAAGCATTAAATATCATAAGCACCTTAGAAACAAGCAAAAAAAACAAAAGAGAAAAAATTCCTTCCCTTTTGAGGCTGTGACTTGAGGCTTTGGTTCAATTAACATTTTGCATGTGTATTTGTTTTTGGTTTTCCCCACCAAAATATTGCGTACTTCTTTTTTAAATAATCCTAGATTATTTTTTGTTGAGTTGTTTTGAGTTTTGGGGTTTTTTTAGTTATTTATTTTTCTGAGTCTAAATTAAAAGTTCTGTTAGGATGCAACCTTGGATGGCATGTTTTGGAATATTTATTTTAGTTGAAATAGTATTCTCATTAAAATACTGACAGTGTTTCTTTGTTGCTGCAAAACATTGTAGGGCAACACAGCAGAGAATGGACCAGGATAATGTTACTTTAGACCTTAATACTTGCTCTAACAATTGACTTCTACTTCGAAAGAGTGGTGGCATATGACTTCTCTGCTCCAAATAAACCAGATTTTACCTTGGTTTGACGTCACATTTAATTAGACCTTTTGCTGCATATTTTGGCTTATTATTTCTGTAGATAGTAGAATGTAAGAAAGGAATTCTTGACTTTTCTATTTTTTTCTTCATAGGATATTGGTAGTGAATGTAGTAGCTTAGGTGAAAATAATACAAATAATGAATGAAAGATCTTCATAAATTTCAGAAACAATTTAAACAATGAAAAATAAAACATGGGGAAAAAATTTATTGTTTGAAACTCTTTGAAAAAAAAAGAAAAATGCTATATTTAGTATTTTTGACAGTTTAAGATGTTCATAAGTTCTCCATAAACAGCTACATATATTTCTTCATATACAGTTTCAGTTTTTCATATATGTATTTCTTCTTTAGTATAGGAGATAATATCACTCTTTAATGTACTTTTTTTACATATTGGGTTCACTAATCACATCTAACCTGTGTACCTTGGCTTATACTTCTTGCTTGTTTTTTTTTATTTTTCTAACCAATGGACACAGAGATGTCCTCTGTCTTATCTCACCTGTATGCATTTGGCTGTGTGTGCTAGTTTCATACATGTAGCATTCTGCTGACTTATCTTAAAAACTAGACAAGCTATGATTTTTCTTCACCCGAAAGGTCAGAAATAAAAGCAAACAAACTCTGGAGAATATATAGATGCCACTTTATTCCCTGCTCCTTTACAGTATTGAAGTATATTTGGGTTCCAGTCACCAAGCAAGGGGAGATTTTCTAAGTATTGAGCAAAATATTGAAAATGTTTTTTAGTAGCTGTGCACTGCTTAGTCGTTATCACTCTCCTGCCCTTCTGATAAGCCTCGGGGCGAGAACATGTCTGTGTCCTGTTCCCTGGCTATCTCTACAAATTACTTGGCAGCTTGTGATCACCTAACTGTGAAGTAATATTGTACCAATGTAGGCCTCTGTCAGATACATGTTCAACGTATTGCTCTCAACCGGAAAAGCTTTTGGCAATCAGTATATAATAGTACCTCACGGATTAGAGCGTATTCATTTAATACCAGTTTGAGCTATTGCTTCAGCAATGTCTTATGTTTATTTTGAGGCCTGTTCTCAAGAATTTCTTATTACAGCTATTCTGCCATGTTTCTTACGGTAATTGAACACAATGTATGTCTTTTGGCATATAAAATACATTGCATAAAGCTGTTCAATACATCTTAAGAAAAAAATGTTTGAAATAATTCTCATGCAAGCAGTTCCTTCTTTAAAGTTGATAGCTAGGTATTTTAAAGCAGATCAATTGAAAAAATAAGCTATAGTTGAAGAATACTGCAGAAGACTGCCTCATATTGTCACGTAGACAAAGAGTGGGTTTTTCTCCTTTACAGAGATGATACATGCAAAGTAAATACTCAGCTGAATTCTCCCATAATAGTACTGTTCTGGAAATAGTAACTTTTCTGAAAAAGTAAACAGGGATTTAAATTTTTATTTTAATTTAATTGCTTCATTTTTATTACTATCATACTTCTTTTAAAAGTAAGGATTTGAAAAGGGTAGGGAAGAATGTATAAAAGCATGAAGATAAAGACAAAGGCAGAAATTAAAATTGCCAGGAGAGATCCACGTGCTCAGGAAATGGACTTACACCGATGTCATGCTTTTCAGTATGGTATGAATTAATGTATCAGTCTTTATTCTAGTGTTTATATAGGCCAAATTAAGTTGCTGTTTCTCTGCATGCTAACTGAAAAGAAGGATTAATTTTATACATCCAATAAAAAGTAATAAGAAGCACTGTTTCCTGTATTAAAACCTATATTGTGTATTTCATTATCAGAAGGAAAACCACAAAGCAGAATATTAAATGATCTTCAGATAAAATAGATTTTTCATTTTTATGTATGAAATAATTTTTTTATATTGTTTACTTATTTTTAAGACATTTCTGCTGTTTCCAAGTTATGCAATCCATGCTTGATATTTCTTTACTGAAATTTAGAAAAAAAATTGCTTACAATTAATCCACTCTATGGCATACAAGATAAAAAAGTATGTATTTTGGTTATTATTTACATACTTACTTTTTATTTAGTTAATTGCCTAAATTTCAGCATTAAATATGGAGATGGAGATCAAAGGTTTAAGATGGAGAGCTTCATTTGACTGTGTTCTCTTTTTAATGAATATCTTCAAAAGACTGTCTGTGGCAGTGGGAAACCCAAAATAAATTGCAGACAAAACCAATTAGCAAAAATAATCTAATTAGCTAAAATAATGCTGGGTCTTGTCTTGGTTGTGTTCCCAAAAGAAAAATTCTAATGCATACCCTATTGAGCATCTCTGGACCAAACAGAGATTTTATTCCATGTTAATTGCAGGTTTTAAAGTTGGAGTAGGTTATAATGAATTTCTGAGAAGACAGTGCAACATCCACTTTTAAAGCATTTAATGCACTTTCTTACAATTATATGTAGAGTTTTGAAATCTGATCTATTAAAGTTGATGTGGTCTAGTTTTTCCAGTGACCCACCCACTGTTGTTAGAACAATTATTATCAGAAAACATCTGTAAAAGAGATGTTTAATTTCAGCTATGTTGATTATTGAGTCATGAGCAACTTATGAACTGCCTTATTATAACACTGTACAGAGCCATACACTTTTGAACTTGTGTTCCTGCAAAGAAAAATTCTGCATTTTTGAGTGTCCCCCTCCCTTTGCCTCATATGCTGAATTATACATTTATGAGTAAAAGATTCTTGGAATCTGAAAGACAGAGAAGTTCTATCTAGGTTGGCTGGAGCTTCAAATCAGATATTTTAAGTTTTCTGAAAATGTTCAAAACAGTAACCTTTACAGAAAAGAGACTTATCTTCTAATAAATGTTGTGTTTGTTATAGACATATCTGACTTCAGTTCCCGCAGTTTTTGATTCTGTGAGTTGCTAGAGCACCCTGTAAATGCTAAAATCAGCCTCTTTCAGTCATTGGTCATATTAGATCTAGTGCCCATACTTACATTTAAATCCTAATCAGTTCTGTTCAGTGGATTTTAAGGACTTAAAGAGCACATTTTCCTCTCTCAAACATTGTCAAGGCCACAAAAACAACTTGCCATAATATAAGCCACTGCAGCAGGATCTTGAGATAAGCACAGAAGGGAGGAATTTGTCAAAACATGTATTAACCTTCCTAGTTCTGCCTCGGAAGTCTTTAGATTTATAATGATTTCGCTACATTTTTCAGATATATTAATGAGTGGACTTAATAGTCTTAACAAAACAAAAGAAAATGCTACATGGAAAATGGTTGAGTCCCTCTTCCTAGAGCAGAAAGAAGGACAGTCATGAAGTAAAATGGGACATGGATAGAATACAAGGAAGCCTTTTACTAGCTCCCGTGCAACTCTACCTGGAACCATTTGTGGAACCAAACATGTTCATTAGACATTGTATCACAAAGTGCAACTTCTATTCCCTGTGTGATGGTACCATGTTGGCATTCTCCTGTCAGGAATGGATTTTTTTAAAGTAAATCAGAGACTTGTATTGCCATTTGAACATATCTGATGTACTAGTACGTTTCCTAGCATGTGTCCTAAGGGCTTTTAACTTTATCTGTGCAACTTTGTTAATATTAAGGGTTGTGATTTTAGATATTCAGATCCTGGTTTATCCTGTCAATTGTTGGAATAATCCTATGGTTGTTCTTCTGATGCTTTCTGGTTTATTTTTGTTTTGGTAATTGCATTGTATTGGACAGTGAGTTGCTTTATCTGTCTTCTTTTGTCTTTCTTTTTTTCTGTCCTTTCTCCACTACATATGCATCAACCTTGGTGGACAAACTGTGAACTGATGAAAAGTCCTTGGAAGACAGAGTTTGATCCACAGAATGGTGTAAGGACTTAGACAGCACAGTTGCTTGTCTCAAACACTGTCAAGGGCACAGAAGGAACTTGCCATAAGATGAGCCACCACAGTGGGCCTGAGACAAACACAGAAGGAAGGAATTTTCAACAGGAAGATGCTAATTCCAGGCCTGGAGGCAAGATCTGGTTAGCACATCCTGGTTAATGCACCTAGACAAAAATTCCCACTGTGGCAAACTGTGGGGAAAGAAGCAAGTGCTCATACACTTATCGCCCCAGTTTATGGGACAAATGGCTTCTGTGACCACCACATCCGTGACCACCAAAGCATCCCCAGGCTAATTTCTGGGGCCTTTCACGAGAGGACTGCACATGATCCATGTCGTTAAAGCTCCCCCCGCTCCTCCCCTAGTGGAGGTACCTGGGTTTTCTCACCTGAACCTGAAAGTATATTTACTCGTTGAACTCTTTGTTTCCCAGGGCTTCTCTCACACCTGATGGATCAAGACTGTGACCCATGGACATCTAAATTCCTTGTTGCTGGATCCATGAGTAGCGATATCTTTCCTCTGTCTACTCTTATCTTTTCTTTCTCCTTCTTTCTTTTCCTTATATATTTTCCTAAATGCTATTTTCATACTTCTATACTGTTATTTTATTATCGCTAATGACCAAAACAACTACATATCTCCTTTCCATTGCAACCAAATTGTTCTAAAATATACATGTGTGTGTATATATATATATATATATATATACACACACACTGATTGTGCAGTGCTGTTTCACTCTGATCTTCCCCAAGGGGTATATTAACATGTTCAATTACCCCACCTCAATGGCAGGTTTTAAGATGGATACATATCAATTTTCAAGTGAAATCAGCAGATGAGGACTAAGCTCCAGATGGAATGAAATCCTAAGGATGGAATTGAATCCAAAGCAGTGATATTCAGAATAAGCACTGATCAAGTACTGGATAAAAGGAAGTCACCACTACCATTTTCTCTGATAGACACTTTTCCTGTTCATCAGGGTCATAAAGTTGTATAAGAAGTTGATTCCTGGAAGTGAGAAAAGCATAAGAACATCTGATAGAGGAATCTTATCAGCAGAAAATGTGGCACTGGGGCCAAATAAGCGACTGGAGAGAGCATTGTATACTTAATTGATTGAACTTTGCAGCTATCCTTCTTTTTTGACATATCTAAAAGACCCACTCTCCTTCTGTTGAAATAATTCAGACATCAGACCACAGACTGTTACTGAAATAAAGATAATTATATGTGCAGCTCTCAAGAGGAGGTTTTGAGGTAGTTTCATATCTACATTTCTTGGAACAGAAAGTAAAACACAAAGCCATAGGATGTTAGGGACAGAGATAATCTGGATAGTTTGTGATGAAGTTGCTCCTTTTTTGCTCTTTATAATACAGATGAAGGCCCTCATTTCAGAACTTTCTTGAAATATAGACCTGAATAATTATCTAATATCAAACATATACAGCACAGAATAAAATTAAGAGGAATTTCTCTTAGATAGATTGTCATGATTTAGGAGTGGTATTCTCCAATTTAGTACTCCTACTAAAACCATGTGCCACTACCCCTTCCCCCTCCAACTGGAGGCACAAAAGGCAAAGATCACAGGTAAAGAACAATTTACTGGAAACTGCAACAAGAAAAAAACAACAATATTAATAACAAAGATTATAAGAAACAATTCACGTGGGAAAAGAAACCCAACAACAGACAATACCGGATGGCTCTCTCCACCATGTTTTCTCAACTGGACAGAGCCCCTTGTCCCCAGAAGAGAGTCCCTTTGCCCCCACCCCCGGCAATGATGTGAGGTGGTATAGAAAAATTTCTGGGTCCTAACCATGACCCCTCCTGACAACTGCAAAAAATTAATGCTGTCCTGGCTGGAAACAGCACATTACTCTAAGTTTTAAGAATGATCTTCCTGGAAAATCTAAATTACTAGATTTTATTATTACATAATCTCTATTAAAGCGGCATAATTTTATTAAAACGTAAGATTAGATTTTGGTTTTAAAAAGCTGCATTACCATATAGAAAGTTGTCAGCATGGCATCTGAAAAGAGGGTTTTCCCTTTAACATTTATTTCTGTGGTAAACATTTTTTTCATATTCTGAAAGAAAAAAACTTGTAATTCTGACATTTTTTAAAGTAAAAAGATGGAACATTGAAATCATCAGTGTCTTAGTGCTACTGAATCTGCTTATTTTCAAGTCAGAGCTACACCTATTTGTCCTGCTAAATGGATTCATAAATCTATTTCTACTAACTGTAAAGATTATTTCACAGAGTAACATTCTGCAGCTGCTGTCTTGATACCCATTTTTATATTGCTGTAACCCATCAGCACCTCATATTACTATGCTACTATTATTTTTTTCCTGTAATAATTCAAAATGACATAATGGAAAACATAATTATAGGCATGAGAGCTATTTTATTCTACTTTTTCTAGTACAGACACCTTCCCCTGTGTGCACAACTGTAGTAATTAGTTCTGGTTTGTTTTCTCCCTCATCTGGGATTTAGCAGGAATTTGGCCATAACTAATAAGTGCATGATTAGTTTAGAACCTTTTAAACCATACACTCCTTTCTACTGACAATCCTAATAATATTTCTAGAGGCTCCACTGGGATTCTGAGAGCTGTAATCATGTTAATATGATCACAAATTACATTCTAGTAATCCAGCATTTATTAAAGAGGATTCCCATTAGAAGAATAAATGCAATAGTCTCATACTTGGCAGATTTCAAGAAAAAGTAAGTTATTTCCTTGAAGTCTCCAACTCTTTCCAGTGTCTCACAAGCATTTTCATACAAATCTGAGATTTATTTAATGAGGCCAACACACACTGAATTCAAATGTAATTCCTGTTTCCATGATTTTATATAATACATTGGTAAAGATTTAGGGATGTGTGGGAATAGTTAAATAAAGGTCTGATTTGATGAGGTCATTCTCAGATCTCTTTCAAGTCAGATGGAAAGGTTTCGTGTATCATTGCTGCCATGTCTCCATTCAGATTATGTAGCTTAGACCAGGAACCTCCATGGTCTTAGATGTAGAAAAATGCAATGAGCTAATGTCCTTGCACTAAAAGGAATGTAGAATGGAAACGTGCATACTGGTGACTTTACATGAAGAAAAAAGAAGCTTCACTGGACATAAAGAAAAAAGAAGCTGACTTACTCAATGTCAGGCAATGAGACTAGAGCAGGAATAGAAGACCACTTAGCCACAAAATCATTTAATGTGTTTTCTGAGAGCAAAACCAATTTTAACATAATGTTTATTGTTAGATACTCCTATGGAGAAAATATAATAGTACCATTTAGGTATTATTATTAGCTTGAGTATTAGTAACTTGTGTTATCTAGCTCATACCAGGTGGGCAACTGATAGTTTAGTTTTTAGATTAACCAATAAGTCAACAAAAATATTTTGAATAAATATTAAAAGAAAAAATCTGGATTGAATTTTATTTAAAAAATGAGGTGCAGTAAGAACAACCATGTGAACAGGCCTGGTCAGGATGCACTTAGGAAAGGCAGGTGAAGAGTCTAGAGTACAGTTCCTATGACGAGCAGCTGAGGGAACTGGAGTTGTTTAGCCTGGAGAAAAGGATGCTCAGAGGAGACCTTATTGCTCTTGATAACTACCTGAAAGGAGATTATGATGAGTGGAGAGTTGGTCTCTTATCCCAAGTAACAAGTCACAGAACAAGAGGAAATAGCCTCAGGTTGTACCAGGGGAGGTTTAGATGGATATTAGGGAACATTTCTCCACCAAAATTGTTGTCAAGCATTGAAAGAGGCTGCCCAGGGAAGTGACTGAATCGCCATTCCTGTAGGTATTTAAAAGACATGTACACGTGGCACTTAGGGACGTGATTCAGTGGTGTACTTGTTAGCTTTACAATTGGACTTGACGGTGTTAGAGGTCTTTTCCAACCTTTATGAAAATGATTCGTAATGAAAATGAAATGAGGATTTTGCCAAGTGAAAAGTCAAATAACTTGTAAAAGTATTAGGGATTTTTTTCAGAAAATATTTTCAGTCTAAATGTAGAAATGTTTTGAAATTATCTTGATTAGATATGTGAAGTAATACTGAATTCCTTTTGTTTTACCATAGTGCATTGCTATTACACCATGCATTACACTTAATGAGCTATTTGATCGGTGCTATTGAAGAGGCTGATCTCATCATAATTGGTCTTTCATGTTACTATGCCTTTTTTGGCACATGATCTAAGAAAGCTTGACTTCAGTTGTAGAATATATTGCTTTTTTGTTCCAGGAATCCTTTCAACCCTTTCTTCTATTTTTTTTTTTTTTTTTTTCATTCCTCCAGGCCTGTGGAAGAGCAAATAATCAAGAATATGACAGCCCAGGGGGTCATGTTCCATGAGCTAGGCTGACTTGGCAACCAGTGAAAAGATGTGTCCTCCAGAGTTCAAGCAGTGCCAAGACAATACTGAGTCCTGCCCTGTAAGATGCTTTTACCATGGGAGAGCACTGTGCCTTTAGGGTACAGGGGAATCATTCTGATTAAAATGAAATTACCTTTTCCTTCTCTTTTCTCATAATTGATCCAATTACTGGGTTTAGAGTGTTGAAATGAACTAAATATTTAAGGCAGACATAAAATAATTCTTAGGAAAATGTGCTTATCTGGAAAGAACATGTATTGCCTCATCGGTTCAGAATGTTGGTATCAGCTCTTCGTCAACTACTGCACTACAAAGGGAAAGAATTATTCCTCCTTAAACAAAGTTTAAAGACTGCTGGTATTCATCACCTTATTACCATATCTTCTGTGACAATGGAAGAATAATGACATGAGAGCAACTTTTTTTTCCTTAGGAAGGATAAGCTAGGTCAGTACCATAAAACAGCAAATTACTTGTCCCAGTAATTATTTTTTTTTTCCCCAGTAATGAATTTTTTCCCGAACAGTTACAGAACTACTCAGGTACTCATATAAAAAGAATTCCCCTAATCATTCCTAAGAAGAAACTTCCAGCAAAGCAGGAAGGGAAATCATGATAATGCACAGAAAAATTAACAGAAGGACACAATTCCTGTCCTCCACTCCCTGTCATGATTATTTATACACAAAGTATTCCTGCTGCCTCAAATTAGGGAAAAAAAAAAAAATCACTTCCTCATTTTTGTAACTTCGATCACCAGGAAAGATGGACTTGGTGCTAAGCAGTGAGCTGGTGAGATTTCCCTGCTAGTTATTTTTCAGCTACATGTGAAATTACTTCTTAGATGAGAGAATCTTATGTACTGTTCCAGCACTGGGCTGTGCCTGATACAATCAAGTTACCTTTATCCAGTTAGACTACGATTTGCCTTCAGGCTTTGCCACTTCTCTGAGACTGGGTTTTCATCTACCTGTTAAAATACTTGCAGTTTAGCTGCAGGTCTGGTTTCCATTCTTCAGTGATATTTCCAGATTTCACAGGCCTAATTGATACATATAAACTGTAAGATTTCACTGAGTCATGTGTAAGGCTATTTCATACACGTTTCCTCCAAAACCTCTCATAAACAGATGTGGATTAAATTGCTCAGCATTAATATTGTCTGTCCATTACACAAAAAGATCTCAGGAAATTAGATACAAAATACAGATGAGCAAAACCAATGCTTCTGACACTGGTTTGGTTTTTTAGAGTAATTCTTGAACAACCTTGTTTGTTTCAAGCAATCACAGTAATGGCGCTGAAAAACTTCATTCATAAATATTCATTTCTTACCATTTCTCCAGAAGATATTTTTACTTCACTTCCTATTTTCCAGTCTTCAGTGATACCTTGAGAATTACTGACGATATAGGTACCCACTCTGCACCAGAAATTTAAAATAATGTTGCTATCACTTACTTGCTTAAAATTAGAAAATTGTGGAAGGAGAAAATATCAATGAAAAAATGGGTTTTTTTCATGCAGTACTGATTATTCTAAAGTACGCCAAACATGTGAGGAATTGTTCTCTACTGTGACCTCATTTCAGAGCATCTAACTTCCGAACTCTTTTCAGAAACTTTTGTCCTGAAGGTTTCCTTCTTGTCCAGTATTTCTTCCCTATAGTTTTAAGAACTGTTGGAAAACAATGAACAATAAAACAGCTATATATATGTATTTGTTTTGAACATAGGCTAATAACTGCTTTTAGACAAAGAAAACCCCTCATGTCCACTGCATGAAATATTTTGGTCTATTCATCGTAAACAAAAATGGAAAACCTTAATTCTGAGAATCCTAAAAACACCTCAAAACTTGCCCATAAACAAAGAGATAAACAGAAAAAAATGACAACCCGTTGACAAAATCCTTTCAGGAGCAATTATTTCAGCTGAAATAAGAATTTAAAAGCTACACTTTGGTGCTATTTACACTTTTATATCTATCCATTAGATATAAGAGGATGGTAAAAAAAAAATCTAATTCTGAACATCTGAATCTGAAATAAACTTTTTTTCTTATGATAAAACAATTTGCTTCATGTTCACTAGCTTCACTTGCTCATTTTGCCCCAATGAATGTCAGGTTTCTCAGTCCAGATATATAGACAAGAAATATGTACCAAACACGTTCTAAAGAGTTGTAGCAAACATGAGCTTTCTGATCCTTCTTTGTACAGCAGTACAGTAAAGAAACACTAAAAAAAAAAAA
>VZTE01004516.1:171341-206887 GCA_013397775.1 Eulacestoma nigropectus
AAAAAAAAAAAACCCAAAAAAACTAAAACCCTAAGCACTAAAATGCTAGGATCTTTCTCTTTCATAGGGAATGATTTGTGGTCTGCCTACATCATTTGGGTTTCTGAGATTTTCAGCATACATAGTGAAGCATTTGTTTCTCAAGCGGCTCCACAGCAGAGGCAGACAGAACGCACAAAGCCACTCTCCCTGTAGCTGCTGGTTAGCTTCAGCTTCATTTCTCTTGTTTACAGTGTTTCTCAGAGCAGTGTGTTTTTCTAATGAATGGTAGTGCCAGCAAAAAAAGCAAAATTATTTCCAGAATTTTGCCAAGGTATGTCAAAGATGGTCTGTAAGATCTCTCCTCTATATTTTAAATATGGGACTCTTTGGGGTGAACTGCATATTTTGATAGATGATGCAGTATGTTTATGGCAGTGACAAATTTGTATCTGTTCTGAGAAGCTGAGACAATGCTGTGCCCTAGACTAAAGTAAAAAAATTGCATTGCACACATCTCATCTGATTGATATTCAAGTCTGCATGAAACGTTGAAGACACCACTAAATCTTGTATCCTAAGGTTTTAAAATGAATATAATCATGTCTGATTTTTAGAAAGATAGACAATTTTTAGAGAAGACAATAATTCCGTCTTCAGATTTGGCACTTTATTTAAAAAGAAAATATGCAAAAACACACTTCAATATTTCTGTTCAATCTGATTGAATCTGATGAAAGATACATATCTAAACTTTCTGTGGGATCTTTTTGTCAGATACCCAGGCACCCTTTTTTTCTTCTCATGGAGTAAAATCATAATGTCAAAATACAAATTTTTTTCTGGGTAATTGGACCCGTCACTGTGCAATATCCAAAATTTTACATGTATAAGTAGAATGTTGGCAAAGCCATGAATGTCTAGAAGGAAGTCAAGCCATCCACATTATCAAAAAATGGATTTATTTAAATGCTCAATAATATTCTCAGGAAGAGCTGAGCATATTATTTAATTAAGTAAGCAAACTTGTGGAACACTGGGATCACCTGACAATGAGATAAAACCAGACTAGGTATAAAATCTAATTCTTGTAATACTGTATGAATCATAAGTGACAAAGTAAATATCTAATTCTCCCTGATGGCAATGAAAGTATATTGAACTAACAGTCTCCATCCATTACTAATAAAAAATCTAGCTTGTACAGACACTGGTTGATGTCATTGATTGAACATAGCAGACACAAACAAAAAGACCCATTGCACTGACTTTAATTAAACTGAAACCTTAGAATTAATTCCTCAGGAATCTGATGCAGAGTTCTGTTGTGAAAAAGTTTCACAGATGACAAGACTGCTTCACCTCTAAATATAAATGCTGACAATTAATTGCTATGATAACCACTTCTGTGAGTATTGTTTTCTGTGATGATAAACACTAATGCTTGATGAATTATGTATCAAATACATCTTATAGACAACTCTGGACTTGTTCTTATGGATGAAGTTACAACACTTACAACTCGATGATACATAAGTGAGGAAGGAAGCTCTACTCCATTGAAGAACTGATAGGGAAGTCACTTAAATTAAATCTGCTAGCTTCTCATGTGGGTATTTCCAACCTGTAAAAACACACAAAAAGATTTGCTTGAACCATGCTTACTGTCTAGGCTAGAGAGATATAACAGAACTGTACTTGAATAGCCTTCACTACAAGCCCATCTAGTATCATTTACTTCAGCTGGGATAATGCTAATGTCATGAAGCAGAGCAGATGTTTATGATGATACAATTCTATATATGGTTTTGCCAAAAAATTAGTTATTCTGGAAGCCTATTTTAGATGTCATTTATCTAAGGATTTGAATTACACTGACCCACTGTGGAAGCCACATATATGGAAAATATTAATCTATCTTAACAACCAGATGTCAGTTAAGCGAGTGGCTGCTGTTTTCAGATTTCTAAGCATCTTTATAAATGTGCAGAACTTAGGACTTAGAGCAGTATCAAAGATGGAAAAACATGATTAAGAAAGATTAATATAAAAGTTCCCCTGGAATATCTGATATTTCACAAGTTCTCCTTGAATGCCCTTTAGACAGCCAGCATGGCTTAACCAAGGACAAATCTTGCCTGGCCAATCTAGAGGGCTTCTGTGAGAGTGACTATATCAGTGGAAAAGGGAAGAGCTACAAATGTGATCTATCTCGACCTCTGAAAAGCCTTTGAT
Source organism: Eulacestoma nigropectus (assembly GCA_013397775.1). Classification (NCBI taxonomy): domain Eukaryota; kingdom Metazoa; phylum Chordata; class Aves; order Passeriformes; genus Eulacestoma; species Eulacestoma nigropectus. The sequence continues at coordinate 173,556 of VZTE01004516.1, forward strand.
ATTCTCCATAGAATCCTTTACTCTAAATTGGAGAGAGACGTCTTCACTGGAAGGACCAGTTCAATGTCCAGATGGACACGCGTGGTGTCCCCCATTTAACTGGGACCAATACTGTTCATCAATGACATAGACAGTGACATCAAATTCCCCCCCAGCAAGTTTGCAGACAATACTAAGCTGACTGTTGCAGGTGACAAACCTGAAGGATAGGGCCATCCAGAAGGCCCATGTAAACCTCATGAGGTTCAACAAGGCCAAGTGCAAGGTCTTGCACTTGGGTTGGGGCAGCCTCTGGGGCAAACTTCCAACAGTCTGGGGCATGAAAGGATTTATTTATTCAAGGTAAAATATCTTGAAGTTGTGCCTCTGGAGATTTAGATTGGATATTGAGAAGCATTTCTTCATGGAATTGGTTGTCAGGCATTGGAATACATTGCTTAGGGCAGTAGTTCAGTCACCAAAAATGAAGGTATGTAGCTGCAGCAGTTAAGGACACAATTTAGTGGTGGATTTGGCAGTGCTTCGTTTATGGTTAGACACAATGATCTTAAAGGTCTTTTGCTGCCAGTAACCAGGCACTTTTCTCTTAAGGTCCATTAACTTTCAAATTTAGAAAAATGTATTCTCTCTTTTGTATGGGTGATATTTGGAAACAATTTCTTTCCATTACCATATGTGTTGCTTTTGCAGGGGCTGGGCTTCGATAGCAGGGGGGCCAAAAAGATGATTTCTGTGAGAAGATGTTAGAAGCTTCCACCATGTCCAGCAGAGCCAATCCCTGATGGCTCTGAAGATAAATAAGCCACTGGCCAAGGCTGGGCCAATTAGAGATGATGGTGACACCTCTGTGGTAACATAATTAAGAAGAAATCAAAACAAAGGTAGTGGCGCATAGTAGTTCTATTTCCAGCCAGAGAAGAGGACCACGTGAGAACATATGAGGGACACAACATGGCAACACCAAGGTCAGTAGAGAAGGAGGGAGAGGAGGTGCTCCAGGCACTGGAGCTGATTCCTCTGCAGGCCATGGTGATGACCATGGTGAAGCAGCTGTGCCCCTGCAGCCCATGGGAATCCACGGGGGATGCAGAGATCCACCTGCAGCCCAGGGGTGAGATGCTTATGCTGGAGCAGGTGGATGCCTGGAGGAGGCTGTGATCCAGTGGGAGACCCAGTGGAGAGAGAGGGCCCTCGCTTCCAGGCTGGAGCAGCCTGTCCTTGGAGGGCTGCTACCTGTGGAAAAGTGACCCATGCTGAAGCAGTTTTGGGAGGACTGCTGCTCATAAGATTTGGCCCATGTTAGAGAATTTCACAGAGAACTGTTTCCCATGGTGTGAGAGACTGAAATATTGTAGTTTATGCCTTAAAACATTTTCATGAAGGACCTCTAAAACTGTATTACAAAAGCTGCAGCACCCTAAATGGGGCTCTGAGAGGCCCTGGACCCGCTCACTGATGAAGATAAGATAAAGGGCTGGGGACATTCACAAAGCATAAGCTTAACACCTCCAGGATGGGGACCACAGCCCCAGGGCTATCAGCTGCCAGGCTCCCACAGACACTCGCAGCAAAGGGTGGGGGAAGAAAGGCTTTGGGTGTGTGCTGGAAAAGCCTCTGGTGAGAGGGGCAGTGACCGCCCATCCTCCGCTGTGCAGAGGAGCCCAGCTGAGGGGCCCCTTCACCCTGGGTGGGGGGAAGCTTATCCGCAGCAGAGGGGGTGACATGGCCCATCAAAGGACCCCCTCAAAGGGGTCCCCAGACCCTGCACCAGGGCACCAGAGATGATGCAACAGACCCTCAGTGTTGCAAGGGACAGTGTGTCAAGCTGGGCCCTGCAAGAGAGGCACGTGGGTGTTCCCATCTGCCAAAAGCATATATTAATCCATGGAATTCTATATTCTGTGGCGTGTGGTGGCGGTGCCGACGGGGGACCCACACCACAAGAAGACCAGATGGAAGGGAGCAATGAGACATCGCTGGGACCCCTGGATGGGTGATATGTTTCCACCTAACCCGTCACTCTCTCTCTGTCCCCCCACTCCCCACGCACACTTCTTTCTCTATCTCCTTCTTTCTTTCTTTTCTCTTCCTTCTCTTTGCCTCTTTTACTATTAAATAAAATACATCAAATTTTTTGGCACCAACATCTAACCTCCTTTGTTTTTAATCTCATTTTTGGGAATATTTTGAACCTTCTAAGTTCTTTCCGGTTTATGTCCAGAGACTTAGTTTTCTTTGCTTTTCTGGGTTTAAAACTGGATCTTAACATGTACGACATATGCTGCAGTCCAGCAGAGAACATAATAAGAATTAGAGCATATCAATTAAGAATTCAAGTTGAAGCCTCTAATACAACAAGAAGTAAACAAAAGCAAAAAAAACCTAAAGAAAATAGTTTGTTATGAAGATTGAACAATCTTAATGACACAGTCAATGTGTTCATCAGTTAGTTTTGAGCAGAATGAGTAGGGGAGTTTTGAGCAGGGGCTGTCATATTTCACATATGGCTTCTTAAACTTTTGAATGACAGTTATTGCTCCTAAAAATAGCTTATTAAAAATGTAAGCCTCAGAAAACATCATATACTGCAATCAAAATACTTCAATGTACATACTAGAATTCATTCCAGGTTTAAATTTGTCCTTTTCATAACTGCTTAATACCATTGAATCATGGTTCTTTTCTGATCGATTAAAATGTTCACATATTTCTTGCCCTGCTTACAATTTAGAATGTGAAATTTCAGTTTATCTGATAAATTCCTACTAGTCTTTAAAAGTGAGAGACCTGCACCTAATGTATTGATTCTATTTCCTTTATCTTTTAAAATCCAGCCCAGTTTTAAATACAATATTTTTGTTGATTTTTAAAATATATTGATTATTTCTCTTTTGTGTCATATCAGTAATGGAAATGTTAAACTAAAACAGTCCCCAAAAATATTTGAGGGATACCATCTTCCTCTTTGTTCCAAGTTTTGTGGTCAGACATCAAGAGAGGAATAGAGTGGATACTTGTCAATAGATCATGTAATCAGTTCTTTGACTTTCTTTTGTTGGGCTACATATCTTTAACAGCATATTAAATTCCTTTCTATTGCTTCAGATTGTTTTTCTTTTCAGTGAACAACTATGTGTCACTGTTCTTATAGTATTTTGGAATGCTGGTTAATGATACTCTAAGTTTCTAGGGTAGTTCTGCAAACTAAGATTATAATCAAGGGAGATATGCCTCTCATATCTAACTTCCACTAATGTCACAAAAAGCTAAAAAAAATATATGAGCATCATGTGGTTTGTGAATCTGTCTTCAAGCTTGCTGTTCCATAAAACATGTTCTTGATATGTAAACACACTCAGCAAATAAATATCTGTCATGTTTGCCATCTGTGCTAAACCCATCAATACCCCTCTTTAAGAAAATAAAATCATCTCTTCTCCAAAGCAATTTTACCAAGGGAGAAGGTTCATTCCCTGAAATATCTTTCTGAAAAGAAATAGACAACATTTCTATTGATGATTTGCTTGGTTTTGTTTTGTGTTGTTTTGTTGAGAGTTTTGTGAGATTGGGGGTTTGGGTTTTTGTTTGGTTTTTGTTCAGTTTCTTGTTTGTCTGGGGTTTTTTAGAACTGAATTATGAATTCAGCATTCAGTCTTGTGGATAGCAATCTACTTTTTTTACTATATGGCTTACTTTCATCAAGTCTTTCCTTTGGTTTGTTAAATTCTACACATCAAAGCATGTTTTCAGAGTTGTGGTATATAAAATGTGTTTCTTTGCTGTCACCAAAATGCTGCCCAAAATCTTTCCTTTGTGCTCTACATGGGCAGTGTTATAATAATTACTTGGTCTAACATGCACACTGGGTAAAAATGGATGTGACACTGGAGAAATAGTTGGAAGACTAATCTTATAGCAGTGAAAAAATGGGCATTTAGAGTAGGAAGCTATGTCTCTAATGATCTGATGGACATCAATTTCATGAGGGAAGAAGCAAGTTTATGTGCTAATAAGCTAAATAGTAGATAATGGAGAGGAAAGAACTCCTGAAATAAAATGGAGCTAAAATATCTAGATTATGTCAGGTAATAAATGGACTGGAAACAGAACTCTATCAATGGAGTGCACAAAACGGCCCCCATAAAAAAACAGACTGCAAAATAATGAACTCTGAACACTTTTTTAGCTTTATAGTGAAATCAAAACATAAGAATATGTATAGCTATAAAATGCTGCTGACCTATTTATAAAGCACCTCTATATTTTTTGTAACAAAGAGTTGCATACAAATTTCATTTCCATGTAAGAAACTTTTATTCCTTGAGTGTTTGGTTTGGTGTGGGTTTTGTTCATTTTTTTTTTTCTTCTCTTTTGAGGTTGGAGGCAGTGATAGAGCATCATGATGTGAATACTGTCATAGAAGAGGGACTAAAGGGATGCGAGATAATTGTGCTTAGATAATCGTTGAAAAAAATACAACCCTCCTTTGATATAAAAACCCTCTCTTCCCTAGTTATAGGTCTTCAACAGAAGTCCAACCATTACTCCAGCAAAAGAACTGGCCTTGTAGTTGAGCCCATCCATTAGTTTTCTTAAGAATGGTCATTTAAAATACTTTTATTTTTCCCTTCCTAACTGCACTCGATGATCCACTACCATAGATCTTTGAATGCTGATCCATCAATCAGTGCCATACATGATCTCTCTTTTCCTTACTTCCTTCTTAAACTTATTTCTCCATTGTTAGCACTATTCCAGAAGATGGGACACTGAACAGCTGAACAAGTCACTACATAAAAATGACACAGGAAAACAGAGAAATAAACAAAACCCCAAAAAACTCTCCAGAGTAGTGCAACCATTGCATCCAAATTAAAACCAAAAAACACCTGACACTTACATAGGATAAAGGAAAATATCTCACTCATCAATTCAGAAATTTACCAATAGTTTCATTAGATTGCTAATAGTGTATTCAAAATTTATTGCCATTCAAATTACAATGATGATAGTATTTTTAATCTGAAGTGCTTGTAAATAGTCCCTCTCCAAGAAAGGATGTCTTGGTCATCATTCACTCATCAAAACTCCCTTTGACAGATTATATAAAAAATTGCAATAGTATATTTGTCACTGTCATTTATTACAAGAGACTGTAACTGCTATAAAGCAATTATGTTTAAATTATATGAGACTTGGAAGTCAATAAAAGCAGCAACATTGAATGAAGTATTATGGGAACAAGCAGGGCTTCTTATGTATACCAGGAAATTATGATACACATTCTTCTCAGTTTATATTTAATGCTTCTTCCTGGAACTGTCAAGTTGGTCTTGAATCTTACAGTGTTCTCGTATGGTAGGACTATGCCAGGACTCCTGCTCTGTGTCCAGTTTACTATTTCACCATCTGTTAAAACATGAAGTTTGCTTCAAACATTGTGACAGCCACCAAAAGTAGAAACACTTGTTAAACCAAAGAGATCTGAATAGATTTGTTCATCAAGCCTATTATTAGCTTCCAGTATTATGCTAACTCAGAGTCTTATCCTGATTTAAAGTCCAAATTTCCCTCTGTGTTTTTATGACAAAACTACAAATGATGGTCTTTCCTACCACTAAGGGAAAGGAACAAATTCAAAAATAATTATTTCTTTTAGGATTTTGGACAGTTGTGGTAGCAGTATCCAAAAGAAGCCTAAAGGAAGATAGCAGTTAAAAATGGACCATAATCAGTCTTACTGATAGAATATTATTGTCTATTTATCTTCAACAAAATTCTCTTTGAGCAGGGTCTAGGCTGGTAAAACACTTAAATTGGGGGTCTCTTCCAGCTGCATAAAAATTAAGGCTGGAGAGGGAAAAAAAGGGTGAGCATTGTTTTCTATAACTCAGTATGTATCTTCAATTGAAAATATTGAAGTTCTGATTTTCAGAAAGTGTTTAAAGAAGCCTTGTGAAAAGTAGACCTCTTACAGATGTCTCAAATTTCTGAGGGTAATCATTCCTATATGACTGAAACTCTCTCTAATTGAGAGTCAAGATGCCTGAACTGACTAAATAAGTCCCCATTTCCCCAAACCCTCATAGTCTCTGGAACTTTTGTTTTATTTAGTGAGGGTTTTTGTTGTTTTCTTCTCTTAACCTTACATTCTGACCAAGGAGAGATAGTCCATTTTTGTTATATCAGAAAATATAAAAAATTGTCTATGTGTATCTATGCCTCCTTAAAAGCACAGGACATAGTGCCCTGCATTTAGACTTTCAGCATTTCCAGAACTTTGTCTGATACTTTACATCTTCAGGCAAGTGCACAGCTTGTTTTATGGACTCTGTCAACTTCAGTTTATTTCATAGCACTTTTGTCTGTCACAAATTGCTTGCAAACAGACTGCTTTAGGAATATATATTCATGTCACATATGTTTAAATATCATAAGTGGTCTTTCTCTTGTATTAAATTTTGCTAGAGGGAAGTCATAAGTGACCAACAAATTTATCTCTTTTCTTTGCTCATTGTCAAATATCCTGTGTTTGTAAATAAGAAAGATAAAATGTCTGCTTGCTACTTCTCTTAACAAAATACATGACTATATATTGTGATGGCAACCTGACATTCCTAATAAGAATTTATGTGATATATTCATCATAGAAACAAAATTATTTTTTCCCTCATGAAGTATCCTTAAAATAATTAAAAGTTCTCTTTCAGATCTTGTTACATGAAGAACAATGTTGTCAAGGCTGTTTATTTGTTATATATTTCTTCCATTCATCACAGAACTTCCTCTTTCATATTTTCAAGTAGTTTTTCTAAGAATAAAAAGAGTGTTCAATGGCTGGCTTGTGATGCCATATTTAAAATTTTCTGTAAAATTTAGCACATTGTAAACAGTATCTGCTAGTCATAGTAGCATAGCACTTGTAGATAAACTCTGAAAAAAAATTACACAAGTGGGCTTAGGTTTGTAGTCAACTGTCCCTTAATTTTCAGAGCCTGTATATTTTAACTGTATGCTTTCAAATCAATGTGAGTGAAATGAAGACAAATAATAAAACTAATATTTACCTTTTTAGTATCTTTCTTTATTCAATTCACTTTATACAACTCTTGTAATTACTAGTTTTGGTTTGTGTTACAGTTTGATTTGGGTTTTGTTGGTTTGGTATTTTTATTTTTGGGGTTCTTTTTTATTTTATTTCCTGCAAAATTGTAATTTTAATAAGGTTTAATGAGCTTTTAAAGCAAATTTTAACCTTTGTTAGGTGATTATAACCAGAATAATAGCATCAGGAAAAAGCTCTATGTCAAAGATATAACTGTATGAGGCATATCCAGAAACCTTGGGAATCTGGTTTGCAGTAGATATTTCTTGTTACATTGTGCAAACTGAAAACTAAAGTCCTATATTTCTCCATGTTTTCTTGGTCAGCATATATTTGACTTTTTCTGGAGCTAGAAATTATCTAGTGTGTAGTCTGTGCATTATTAACTACTGAAGATGAGCTGTTTAACCCCAGCTCATCCCAGTTAAATTGTCTGTATAAAGATGTGAATAAACCAGATTTCCCTTCAGCACCTTGATATGTGTATTTATTAATGAAGTCACACAGTGCCATTCCTATTGTAAGAGCTGTTATTACCCATATTACATATAGTTTAAGTATGTATCAGAAAATTTCTATTTGAAGTTTATCATAAAGTCATCATTATCATATCATTATAAGCATTGTAGAGTAAACACACAGAGAAAGATGAATAAGTTCTCTAACATAGCAACTTTTTTTGTAGATTGTGAATGACTATATCACTCTAGTGCTCTATGATATCTGTCGTGATTTATACAGTATTAGTTATGTACAGCTGACAATGGTTGATGTTCTAAGAAAAACAAGACTTTCAAAGAAATAAAACTTGTATTTATCAACCAATCTCTCATAGCTTCAATGCTAGGAATATAGAGAGGAAGGAAATATAATCCACTTAGGCAAACACAACAGGAAAAAAACCAAAAGCAGACATGGTAATGTGACGTGTATCTTAATGTTTATCACAGTAACCTGCTGAAAGAATCAAAGAAATCACAGAGTATCCCGAAACACAAAAGTCTGTGACTTTTCCATTTTTCATCCCACATTTTGCCTGAAGCCCGTGTGGGTGTGAGGCATAAGGAGAACATGCATCATAAATCATAAACTACCTTTTAACTTAAAGTAAACAAAAATATTTTAGTATCAGCTACCAGAAAATATAAACCCCATATAAATGTTAGCCCTGTTATGGTCACATATTTTCTCCAATATTTTCCTCAAGCCAAAATAAATGGAAAATAAAATGATAATTAAAACATTATTTAATTGGAGGATTTTTAGATTTGTGGGGCTTTTAAATATTTGTTAGAAACATGTATTTACCTTCTAGGTAATTAGTATAATAGACTAAAAGAGGATATAAGTAAATGTTAATCAAATTTATAAAATGATATGGAAAATATAGCTTCTTAAAATTATGTAATCATGATGACTGATTTAGCGAGGATTGCCATGCTGAACTGATCATTGCCTGGAATTAGTGGTGTCAGGTGGAGGTATGGGCCAAATTCTGTTACTGGCACACAAAGGACAACAGTTTTCTGATGTTCAGAGGGAATTTCCTCTTTTTCAGTTTGTGCCCATTGCTGCTGGTCCTGTCACTACTCACCACTGAAAAGAGTCTGAGTCCATCCCCTCTGCACCTTCCCTTCAGGTAATGATATATCAGATCCCCCCACAAGCCTTCTCTTCTATAGGCTGAACAATTCCAAATGTTTCCTCCAGTGATGAAGTTCTGTCTTTTATCTGTCTTGACATTTTTTTTGTTAGTATGATTAATTGGAATAAAAGCAGGAGGGCAGAGAAGGGCAACTCATCTGGTGATAAGGCTGGAAGGCATGTCCTGTGACAACCAGCTAAGGACTGTCTGGTTTGGAGAAAAGAAGGATGAAGATAGACCATGTTGCTCTCTACAGCTTCTTGAAGAGGGGACAGAGAGACAGAGGTGCTGAATTTTTCTTTCTGGGACACATGATGGTTCAAAGCTTCACCAGATGAGATTTAGACTGGACATTAGGAAGTATTTATTTACCGAAAGGATCATCAAACAGTGGAACAGACTTCCTGAGAGAGGTGTTTGATGCCCCAAGCCTGTCAGTGTTCAAAAGGCATTTGGAAAACATGCTTTAGCTTTTGGGTAGTCCTAAAATAGTCAAGCAGTTGGATCATTGCACAACCCTCCCAGATGAAAAATTATTTTCTTTTTTCCTTTCTTTTCTTTTCTTTTCTTTTCTTTTCTTTTCTTTTCTTTTCTTTTCTTTTCTTTTCTTTCCTTTCCTTTCCTTTCCTTTCCTTTCCTTTTTTCTTTTCTTTCCATTAGTCATAAACCTGATCTCAGTTCTTCAATACCTGTCTGTTCTCTGACAACTATCTTAAGTACCTTCAGAGTCTCCAACTGTTTTATTTCTTAGGAATTTCAGCTGGGTCAATGGAGTAATTTACTTCTAAATTTAAATCTGTATATTTACAAATTAAATTGCGCTTGCCTCCATAGATATAAAATTGCCCAGTATCTGGCCTGCTCTCCTTATGGAAAATACCATCAATTAATGTGATCCTTGTTCAATATAACTTCACAATTATAAACTGCTTCTACATCTGTCATGGGTACCAGTGCTTATCTAATTGTGATCTTATTTTTTAGTGAAATTTTTAGTAGTTCTAAGGGATTTTGTTTTAGTCCGGGATCAGGTGATCTTGTCAGTGTTGGTCAGCCCTGGATGAACTGTAAATTCAGGATACTTGAGGTAGATAAAATTAGTTTTTGCTCCTTCTCTTGGAGAAGGGAAGGGAGTGAAACCTTAAAAAATGTATTCTCTAACAATATTAAATTATTGTATGTTTTAATTTGATTGTCTCCAATTGATTTTTAGTTCCACAGAAGAAAGTAAAATGTTCTCAGAATCCAATAATTAACATATTCTTAAAAGTGTTTATAAGATCAGCATGATATCTGAGTATTTTGGGATGTCTTAATGCCTGTCACACCATTTGTCTTAAGATTTCATTGGAATTTTAACTGCAAACTAGAAGGTCTGACATATACGTGATGTAATGTGCCTTTTCAAATGTTTTACATCCAGCCAAAAATATAAATGTGTATTTTCAATTCAGAATAACTAAATCTCCTTTAAAAAATGTCTGAAAATTTCATCATGAAAAATATTCTACACAAACTAAGGATTACCATCATGCACTTTATTTGGGAAGGAGGTTCCTAGAAATACATGAAAAAATATGTGACAGAAGCATGAAATAATGCTTCTTTAGATTTAGAAAAACTGTTTCTTATTAATATTACTGTACTCATGAGCAATCCTGCCCTTGAATTAAGTAATGTCTCTGGTTCCTGCTCTTTAAAGCCTTTAAAAACGCTATGGAAGATCATTCCAGTCCAATCATCAATCCAGCACTACCACTGTAACCCCTAAATGACTAAAATAGATCACCCAGTGACAGATCCAAACACCTCTTAAACACCTCCAGGGATGGTGACTCCACCATCCTCCTGGGCAATGTTTCAATGCTTGACTACCTAAAATGTAAATTGTCGTCATGCCTATAAACCCTTCTTATATAAAAAACTAAACTAAACAAAACAAACATCCACCACAAAATAAAGATCAAATCCAAGCCACAGCAATATCTTGCAGCACACATCAAAATTAACACGTCTTATACACACATGCACTTGGTGAGTCTTGTTCTTCATTACCACTCAGCATTTCCAGATGATAGTACAAAAGTTTGATAGGTATTCTTCTTCACTCACCAGGTATTGACAGGGGTCTGTACAGACTCCCTACTGTCAGCCTTTTCAATTCTTTTTGCAGAAAAGATAAATTATTTTCAAAAATTATTTCATGATTTTACCTATGTCAATTGTAATCTTTCCAATGGAGGCAGAATAAAGTAAGTCTAAGTACAAGAGCTATGTTTCAATAAGGTTTTAAATGCGAGCTATTAAAACTCATTGAGTCAAGACAGGATAAAGAAAGAAATTGTTTATCACCACGCGGATAAAAGAATCAAACTATTCTTCATGCCTCTTCTCTACACTGGTTTTTTGGGAACATGTGTTTTTTGCTTAAAATATTTCATTTTATGTTGTACAAAAGTGAATTCTGTCAAGTAAATGGCAAAAAATTTGGTCTGAGAAATGTATTCTGTAATGCACATCAGCAAGTAGAAAGCAAAATAAACCAACTCAATAATGCAGATTAAATGGTCAGCTGAAAAAAGGCAGAAAATGGTTCACTTAGTTTTGTCATATTTGTGATATTCAGCTGTGCTCCTGAAATGTGTCTTAACCTTCCTTCTCAAAATTAAATAAAAAATTATAGATTTAGCAAATGCATTTAAGTAACCTGAGTAAAAGTTAGCTGGCATAAGACTGCATGAAAAAAGCAGCAAAGAAAAAGAAAATTTTGGCTATGATTTCCAGTATCTGTCAGCTGCTAAAAAGCCTGTAAAAAGACAACAGAGAAAGGACTTGCTAAATTTTGCAGTGTGCCTTTCTGGAAAACAAAATGAACCTCAAACGTTGTTATTGACTTAGGCACATTGTTTGCTATTTTAATCTAAAAGACGGGTTTGCATAATGGCCTAAAAGGGTTGTTATTGCTGCTTGTCAGGCCTCTGGCACTTTGTTGCTTTATGCAACTGGCTACCATTTCTGTGCTTTGAAGCTGACCTTGTAATCAGAATGAAAAGTAGTTTAAATTTTTTCCACTGATGCTAGGTCATTACAAAAACAGGTGTTGAAATTCATGGAGACCAAAGGTGACTAGAAAATAGCACTACTTAGCAAAGAAGGTGTTTAATGTTGTTTGTTTAATATAAAATATATAAGGAACAAGTTGCAACATTGTAAATTTTGGCTAGATATAAGGAAAAGTAAATCATACAAACCACACTGCAATGGGATGGCCGGTGTATGTAGAATCTCTACACTTGTAAATATTTACAATTCAACTAGATATGACCCTGAGCAACCTCACTAACTTCAAAGCTAGCCTTAGTCTAACAAAACAGGCTAGATGACTTCCAGCTGTGCCTTTCACCCTATATTATTCCATGAGTCTGACTAGGCTTTCCAAGTAAAAGAGGTTTTAAATGCTGAATTACCTTTTTTTTTTTTTTTTTGATTTTGTATGGCTTTGGTAAGAATTAGATGCACGCTCAGTGATAGCTTCTACCACAGGTACCTCTCAAACCTTTAGAACCCTAAGCAAAAGAAGTCATACTTTAACTGATTTGCAGTTTAGTTAATCTAGGGGTCCATTTAAACCCTGGACTGGTCTTTAAGGTCTATAGTCACCAAAAAACACAAACCCAAAACAAACACCAATTAAAAAAGCCCAAAACAACAAAACTAAAAACAACACAACAACAAAACCCCAAACAAACAAACAAAAAAACCAAAAAACAAACCCACCCCAAAGTAAATGTAAATAAGTCTCCATAAAGTGCATGGGGAAATTTTAGTGGTTTTTGCAATAGCCATAGAGCTGTACAGAAATACATCCAAGCCAACCAACAGAAGAAATATGTACATCATCCTTCCTTAGATACATACCCCTGATTTGGAATGGAGTAGCTATTTCAGCTATTTCTTATAAAAGTAAGTTTAAAAAGAGAAGTGCCTATCACTTTTAAAACATAGTAAAGTAAAACATGATAAAATAATTTCTAGGGTGTGGAAGATTTGAAATTAATGTTCTCTCTGCTTAAAGGATTGAAATATTTTTTTGTTTCTTAGAATATTTCTTTGACCTTTTTAGCCGTGGATTTGTGATTCATTATGCCAGAGAGAAAAGAAATATGACTCTGTAGCTTTATGGATACTGGTTTTGACTGTTTATTCATCTGGTTCCTCAGATGTGGTAGACCTGTGAGATTCTCTAATTTTGGTGTATATAAATACATATATATCTTCATCTATGTATTTTAATATATATATGTGTATATATATATATATCTTCATAAAATGCAAACATAAAGGAAAACTATTGTGGAAAAGCAAATTTTATTGTTACAGCATCTTATTTGTTCAACATCATTTTCCCTGGGCTTGAAACACTTGTGGATCACTGGTTTACTCACACATGATACTTCAACTAGATAAAAGAAAGAGGACAGTCCTATATTAGGAAAGCAGTTGTAGCAATGTTTTCAGTCGATTATTAGAAAGAAATAGAAAGTATGTTAAGGATTATGTTAAAAAAATTGTTTTTGAAAAGTAGCATTATGACATGAATGCTTCTCTTGCATACAAAATATTTCTCTAATCCTCTGGCAATACAGAAGGTTATTAGATGATGTCTTTCAGGAATAAACATTTTTAAATCAGCAGCTCTGGATATCTTGAATCTGTGTGCCCTAAAAGGCACATGGATCTTAGGATCCTGGTTTCTCACTTACAGCTTAATGTGGAAAAATAGGAACCAAAACACAACAAAATCGATAGATATATCATTTGTAGGATATTTTTGTTATACAGCTGATTTTCAAATGTGTCCAGGAACTATGGGTCACTTCCCACGGTGATTTTTCCATCGCTTTCAATGTTCTGTGTATCACACTGCTGTTACTCAAGAGGCTGCTAAAGAAACCCAACAGAATAAAAATCCAACAGCTATTTATTAATTTATATCTGTCAAATTCATCTTCTGATCTGATTGATATCCAGTACATACTAAAATCCTGAGGGAACCCACAAGCTAAAATTTTTTTCACTTTCTTTTATTTCTGATGCTAATAGCCAGGCAGTTTTAACTCTGAAGGAAGGCTTACAGTCTACTTTAAAAGGTTAGTCTTAGAAAATGAGCTTTCGTGTCAGTTAATATTAGCTAATACCTTTCAGATTTTTCAAAGTCTACTAATCATCTGTAAAAGTCACTGAAAACACTAATCAATGCCATAATAAGCCTCAGTTTTCAAATAAACCTGCTAGTCTTAGCCCTTCATCTAGTTGTGTACAGTTAGTATTTTCTTTCATCATGAGCAGGTAATATCCAATTCAAATACATCTCTAGCTTGGCATGAACATTTTGTAGATCTAAACAATATATACTAACTGATCTAAGCCATGTATACTATACTTACTAATGTATTTGAACAGTGCACACTAATTTTATGTTAAAATCCAAACTCAAAAATCCCCAAATCGAAAACTTCTAGAGGGTTTAAATTATGCTACTTCTGCAGGCTGGTCATGTCCTAGAGCTAAGCACATTATTCTTGTAGAGTTCTCTGTCAGAGCAATCAGGACAATGTGGGTTGGAAATGCTTAGGTCTTAAAAAAATGACAGGTTCTGGGTCAATTAATAGATGTTAGGAAATCAGCCTATATCTCCACACCTCTTTTGCCTACACAGTTTGCACACAGGAGACATAGTGGCTTAGAGTCAAGTAGGTAGCAGGAGGTCAGTGTCTACCGGTCACTGCCAATAAAAAATCATTGCTAAATGAAATATTGTTTCATCTTGAGAACAGAGGAAGGACAATTCTCTGCAGTGGCATCTCTGACCATAATTCTGCATGTTTTCTTCTGTGAGATGGGACTTTTTGTTATCGTTACCCAGCCTTAGATGTATGTATTTGTCTCCTTGATATCTTGCAAATAGCCATCTGCAGCACTAATGCTGCACACTTTAAGATTCTTTTTACAATACTATACACTAAGGAAAAAGCTAGTATAAAAAATGGAGTTACTTAGTACAAAATACCAGTGGATTTGGAATTGTCGTCTTTCTTATCCAGAGTGGCAAAAGCTCATTTTGTTCTACCTGATAAAAGACTTGGGACAAATAAGATCATCTGACACTTTGATTACAAATGTAATATACTATCCCATACTGAGTTAATACATATTCACAGCAAAACATGTGCCAACAGTAATTTTTTAATATTCACTCAAATAGCCTGGGGCTGTAGAGCACCTTCTCTAAAGACATGCTATACAGTATCAGTTTAATGAGCTCTTATCACATTTTTATTCTTGAAACTTGAAATTCAAAGAGTCAGTTTTCCCTCATACTGAATTACCATCTACTCATATATTCTGTGCTGCTGATTTAGAAATTAGTAGCATGCAGACATTACCTTCTATTTAAAGCTATGAAATGGTAACATACCAGTTAAAATACATATAAAGTGAACTAAATTTTCATTTGGAAAACTGAAATCCTCTTGAAACATTTCAACCACTAACAAATTTGTTTTAATCATTTTCCTTTTCACTGATCTTTGCTTGTTATTCTTTGCTGTTTTACACCCTATGTCAACATTTTTAAATTCTTTTTCTGACATACAGAAATCTTATACCTATTCCTTCATTGCAGCAACCTTTTTGAAATATTGGCTCCATTCGTGTCTCCATCAGACTCAGACTATTGCATCTGCAAATGGTGGAGTCGGAACAAATCATCTTTTTTAAAATACATTTTTCTTTGCTTGCTTTCAACAGCAATGGAAATGGTAATAGTGGAAAAGAAGTGTGATGGAGGACAGTAAGGGACATTGCTTCCTACTGCTGCTCTTGTGAGCTGGTTTTATGTTTATTTATATTTTATATTTTGCATTTTATCTTTATTTATGTTTTTTATGTTTATTGTCCCTAAAGAAAATGCATTCTATCTCAGGCTGAAAGTTTACGAGAGATTAATAAGAAAAGCAAGACAGGAGTTTGCATGATCATAGAGTTCCGGCAAGACGAGGGAACTTTCTTCTTTACCTCTTCAAGCAGCCGTTGGAAGTCAGAGATTGTGGTTTATAATCTGATGGAAAATTAATAATAACAATTATCATTATTAATACTATTAATAATAATAGTATTAATAATAACAAACAAAAAAACCCCAAACCCAGAGATGCAAGTGAAAGGAGCAGGGTTTTTTACTTAACTTCAAATGCTTCTAGATTGAGCTCTTATTTTGACACTAACCAATTCAAAATGTGTATCTGACACTGTGAGAAAATTATACACTTTGCCTTAACAGTCAGGCAAGTTTTTTATGAAGTGTGCTTGGTAAAGTTTTTAATAAATTTAAACTTGATAAAACCCAACTTGTGTTGGAATAACCACAACCACTTCAAAATAAAACATACTTTTGACATCAGAGACCCTGTTGATTAACACAATCATCAGAAATAACGAAAACTGATCTTCCGGACTGTTACTAAAGATGAAGACAGAAGAGCTTAAAACCTTTACCTAGGGTGAACCTTTTTCTGTGATTTAGGTTGAGTTGTTTGTTTCTTTTGAAATGTCTTGAAGCTCAAGTCAAGAGCACAAGAACGTACTGGTATGAGCTGAAGAGAAGGCAGCCCAGGGCTGGTCACAAATAATGGTTTCTGGGCTAGGAAGCTGTCTAAAATCCTCATTGAGGAACTGCTCAGTTATTTTAATTCTCATTTCTAGCTATTTGATACCTGGCTAAACTGATTGTTCATTTCTGAAACTATAGTTTCCTTTTACTATCCTCATTATTAAAATGTAACTTTAGAACTGCACAAATGCTAGAAAGTTAAGGCTAATGGTTGTGGATAAAATACGAAATCAAAATTTTTGTCAGACATTTAAATAAGATATTTTATATAATGAATTAATAGTGGTGGCATTTTTAGTTAATCATAAATTTGATGATAATGAGCATAAATCCCGTGACAATTTTAAAAAGGTGCTTTTGTTATGCTTTTGAATAATTGCAGCATTAGTATTTTATTTAGAGCTATTTGAAGTTCACTCCTGTCATTGCTAGCAATTATTAAAGATTTTCACCTATACAATTGAAGTGAAACACTAACTCATCAGTAACTATAAAGATAGTCTCAGCATGAAAACAGCTTGTGTGGCATTTCATGATTTACCTAATAATACTGTAATACCAGCATAGTATTGTAAATTATGTTCTCAATGTTCTTGACTTATTATCATTTGAGATCACTTCTATTGATCACTGCTGAGTTTTTCTGATACTTTTCTTTTTTGTTATGACAACATAAAGCTATTGGAGTTTTTTTTTTCATATATTACAAACTTTTCTTTAAACATTTGTTTGGATTTAATTCTTCAGTGAATTTCTATGTCAGGGTAAGGTACACTTATTTCTAAAAATTCAGAACCAATCCATGAGCATACAGAATATTTTTAGGAGATTTATAAGGATGTTGGGGTTTGGTGGTTTTGTGTTACTTTTTTGTTTTTTTTCCTTTGGTGTGTGTTTTTAATAAATTGTAACTGCTGACTTTCAAAGTTGTAATTTCACATTTGAAAGAAGGGGTTTCCCCCCGTTGTTTCTGCCTATAAAAATCTTAACTGTGGATGGGAAAAGTTGAACTTTATTTGTTTTCCGATAGCTCCTGATAGAACATCACAAAGAAGTTGGCTATGATGCCATGCAGACTAAGCAGCCTCTGCCCTGGAAATGAGCAGTATCTTTTCTTCACTCAGAGAATGAAAATTTTGCACAAGAAAAGGTGGAAGGAGTTTTATCTCCTCTGCACTGTTAATCTGTTAGGATGGGAATCAGATTTCTGAGATGGGCTGAGCTGGGTGTGGGCAGTGTATAAAGGTGGAAGACTGTCAGAAATCCTGAGTCAAGGCAGACTGGAGAAGCACACGCTGAGCTAGCCAAGGTTGGAACAAAAATGATGATCTGAAGGGATTGCTGTTACTGACAGAGAACCTGATGAAAATCCACAGTACTCTCTTAACTGAATGAAAAAAATCATGAACAAGTTTTTTCACTCTTTCCTCAGTGAGTTCTTTTCATATGTTAATCTCTCTGCCTCTGTTCACCCATCTGTGGAATTAGGGTAGTAATTTGTAATGATGTATAATTATACTTGTTACATTTATGAATTAAAATAATTTATCATAATTTCTTTAACAATGAACATTGTAGACTTCAAATATACACCTTGGTACTGCAAGATTTACCAGAATTATTGGGAAAAAGTTGAACTCATATGCTCTTCTATGCTCACAATTTTTCAGCATACCCAGTAACTCAGAAGTAGTGGATAGAGGAAAGTCTTACTCATTTTAAGATCGTTCTGTTGAATTCAGTACTGTAGAAGATGTGACTTTGATCCCTTAGTGCTTTTTGGTCAGGGAGATCTCTGCAGCAACAGCAACTGCCTACCAGATAAACTCTAGAATAACTTACAAAATAAGCTCTAGAATAATGTATCAGATGATTGAAACCTGTTGAACAGCACACTGAACATTACACTGAAGAGCAGAGGCTCTGAAAGTGATATAAGTGACATGCTGGACAATAAAGAAACCATAAGGACTCTGTTTAATGCTATAACAGACTGGTAATTCATATCTTGGTTGGTTGAATCAATACAAGAATAGGGAGCAGGCTGATAAATGTGAAGACTAATATTAAGCTTTTTAGTTTTAATATCTCCAGCAAAAACATTAAAGATTTGAGGACAGTAAAAGTGATGGTACAATAACTAATAAATATGGTTCTATTGTTTGGTACATATAAATATGGTATAGCTAATAAATAACAGTTCAAGACAAGAACTGTAAAAATGCCCTTAAGATAACCTTGCTATGTTTAATTTATTAAAGAGATTATGTTACAGTATAAACCAGTTTATATCCTGGGCATGAAGACCTGTGATCAGTTTGGGTCAGCTGTCCTTTCTATGCTTGGTCTCAGTTTCTTGTGCAGCTCCTCACTGGCAGGGCGTGCAACACTGAAAAGTCCTCAGAGTAAGCCCTGCTTAATAACAGTCAAAACTTCAGTGTGTTTGTCAATATTATTCTCATTCTAAATCCAAAACATCACCCCTAGAGCCTGTTGTAGTCACAACTTTTCATGATACTGTTTCCTAATCTACAGTTATGATTTCCATATGATATTCTTAGCATATTTTATTTTATTTTTTATTCTTCAAATGAGATGAGTCCATGTTTTAATACAAAATTTCCTATATGATTACTCTGTCCTCATGATTAATTACCATTCTGTCAATCTTTGAGCCATCTGGAAATGTAAGCAACATTGAACTGATACTTACTTCAAGAGCATAGATTAAAGTGCTAACAGGTTTGGTTTTAATATCAATCAGTTTGGACTTTCCCTAGAAAAGGTTATTCAAACATGATCCCCCTCTGACAACTATGCTTTTAAATATATGGGTCCAATACAGCTTATTTCAAGTAGTGTCTTCTAGTATTTACAGAATCCCAGAATGGATATTTGAAAACACTTTCGGAGACTGTATAGCCCAAACTCTCCTGCTTAAAAGTGGGGGGAACTAGAGCACCTTACTCAGGGCCATGTGTAATCAGGTTTTGAACATCACCAAGGTGAGAGGAGACTCCATAATTTGCACAACCTCTTGTCAACCTCTCCCAAGGTTTGATTCTCACAAATTCTTCTCTTGTCCAATGCCTTGATCATCTTCACAACTCTACTTTTCTTAAAACATATTAGGTCTTTAAAATCAAAATGTCAAAATTATGACATTGAATGTTGAGCTGACCAAAAGTGAAAGTTCCAATCAATTGTGTCTTTGTCAGAAAAAAGGACCCAAGTTTTAGAAGAAATATTATCTAGAAAGCCATTCTAATTATTATTAATTCTTTTCCTTTAATACCTTATTTGATTCTATATCCGGATTTCTATTAATATACCTGAAATAAAGTATTAAGCTAATTAGTTTTAGAATTACTTAAATCATCTTATCTATCCTTTCTGAATATTTGCATAATTTTAGTTTCTTTTTAATTTCTCATTTAGTCCCAGGTTACTCGTCTTTGCATTCGCCCTCTGAATGCCTCCTTTTTGTCTTTAAATAGATGCTTCATCCACATAGGCTTGGTATTTTTTGATTGATTTCTTCCTTGTTGTGATGGACTGCTCTTGAACTTGGAGCAGGTTATTCCTGAATATTAACCCGCCTCTTTCCTCCAGGATCTTATTCCCTGGGACTATGCTAAAAAGATCCTTGAAGTGACCAAAGTCTGCCTTCCTGAAGTCAGACACTGTGATCTTGCTTTTTGCTGCGCTTCTTCCTCTCAGGTTCCTTAATTCCATCATCTCATGGTCACTGCAGCCAAGGCTGCCTTCCACCTTCATGTGCCCAATAAGTGTCTTCTTGTTTGTGAGTACAAGATCCAGCAAAATACTTCTCTTTTGGCTCCTTTCTCATCTGAGTCAAGAGGTTGTCATCAAAGTTCTCCAGGAACCTTCTGGAGGCTTTCTTATGCCCTGCTGTGTTTTCCCTCCAGCAGGTATCAGGTTGGCTAAAGTCCTCCATGAGGTCCAGGGCCTGATCCGCTTGATGTTCCTGGACGAGTGACCCAGAGGAGACACCCACTACAATCTCACTCAGACCAATCGTGTCTATCTTCACCCATAACCCATGGAAAGAGGATGGAGTTTGGAGTTCTTAAGGTATCATTACATTCTGGATTGAGATATTGTTGCATCTTTCATTAAAATCAAACAAAGAATGAAGAGCAATTAGAGATCTCTGGGGAAAAGACCTTTTATATTTTTGCGTATGTAAACTGTTCCTTCCTGTAGAAAATTAATCATTTCCTTGAATATAATGCTTTGAAAAGTGCTAATTCTGTCCAAATCAGCAAATTACTAGTATTAGTCTTAAGAAGTAGTCATTCTATGTGTTGTTTTAGGAATATCAAAGGCATGCTTTCTGTAAGTAAACATAAGATGCTTCTAATTAGCTACATTAAAAAATCACTACTTTAATGCTGTTAATAAATTTCCCTAATGAATATGTAGAATAATCATTGTTAAGGCAGTACAACACACATAACTAGAGATAATATTTCCTCTTCTTAGTGTATTTACTTTTTCCAGGCAGTTCATAATACACTTATATGGAAACTGATATGGATCAAACATCATCTGACAGATTTCAGTGAATTATACCACTAATAGCTATTCAAACATTATGTTCAAATATTATAAAAAGGCAATAGAGTTTAAAACAGACATTAAAATATTTTACGTGTAATTGACTTCTGAGGTCATATTGAATGTAAAATATATATATCATATAGTCTGGAGTAACAGATTTTAGTATTGAAATAAAATTAAATTAGAGTATAGAACAGCTCACAACAGTCTAATTTTAAATATAGAATTATGATTTTGTCCTTATTTCATGCTCACCATTATGTATCAAGATTATTCAATAATTAAGATTCTCCAAATAAATTTATAACTACAGATATTTATACATACAGTCATGATACTCTGCTAATTTCAACAGAAATCATAACTACTTATTTAGAAGATCTCCCATTTAAGTATTTTGCATAAGCCCAGCCATATATTGTGAAACAGTAAGAACCCATGCATTCAAACCAGAGACAATCCCACATGAAATGAAAATATTTTTATTTCTGAATTTATAAAACCCAAACATTATTGAGCAAATTTTAAAAAAATCTACATCAGCTGTTCAAGTGTAATTTGCTTAATATGTAAATTCCTTATTTTTTCAAGTTTGCTATTATTTCATTAACATCCACTAAGCATCTCTGAACAATCCTTTGCATTTAACACTTCAAGATAATTTCCATTCTGTACTAAAATTAAGATGCAGAATCAATTATATTGTATCATCTGGTGACTGAATGGACTTAGAATCAAGCTGTTATGAATAAAAACATTTTTTTTTCACACTGTCTCTAGTAACCCTGCAATCAAGATCTTGATGATCATGAACACATTTGGAGTAAATTAATTGCTTCCAAAAGCAGACTGAATATATCTTTAATTTTTCATCAACTATGATTTATATAGAAAATCATTCTATAGTTTATGCTCTGAAATATTCTGAAATTTCTTTCCAAGAAGACAATGTTATCTGTAGCTAAATCAGCTATCAATCTTGATCTATAGAGTACTGTGATCTGTCTTGGACTGCACAGTTAAATAGTATAGGACACAACTTCAAAGGACTTTTTCTTTTTCTTTTCTTCTTTTCTTTTCTTTTCTTTTCTTTTCTTTTCTTTTCTTTTCTTTTCTTTTCTTTTCTTTTCTTTTCTTTTCTTTTCTTTTCTTTTCTTTTCTTTTCTTTTCTTTTCTTTTCTTTTCTTTTCTTTTCTTTTCTTTTCTTTTCTTTTCTTTTCTTTTCTTTTCTTTTCTTTTCTTTTCTTTTCTTTTCTTTTCTTTTCTTTTCTTTTCTTTTCTTTTNTTCCTTTCTTTGGGTTTGGTTTTTTTTTTTGCTTAAATACTTTAAAAACCTAGAATGCTTTATAAACAATAATGTGCAGAAGATGCTGCAAGGTGGTAGAAGACTTTCATTTCTAAGTGCCAGTAGTTTGTGTTTTGGTTTTGTTTGCTTGTTTGGGTTTCTTGGGGGGAAGTTGATTTTTTTGTAGTTGTTCTAGCAAAAAGCTAGGGGGAAAAAAACCTAAGCACTGAATATTTCTTGTGACAAGGTGTACTTGAATTAAAAGAACAGTTCAGTAGTACACACAGTTTGAGTTAGGAAGGTGGTCCTGGAATATATTATCAGAATAAGCATGCTTTAATTGATCACGTCACCATAGTGAACATCTGAAGAAAACAGGTAGGTGTGGTACCAAGATAAGTTAACTGGACATATGAAAATTATTCAGATTTCTCCTTCAATGGGACTTAGTAAACCATGAAATGCTGGTATACATGGGCTAATATTCATGTATTAGAATGTCAACATAACCATGACAATTACCTTTTAGAAGGAATTTTCTTTCTCTCCAACATAAGCTAAAATTTTAATGTTGAAATATTCAAACACAATTTCAACTACTGCATCATACTTAGAAAAAGCACAGAATCACAGAATATGCTGAGATGGAAGGGATCCACAAGGATCATTGAGTGCAATTCCCAACCTTTCACGAGACCATCCCAAAGAGTCACATCATGTGCTCAAGATCATTGTCCAAACTTTTCTTGAACTCTGTCAGGCTTGATGCTGTGACCACTTCTCTGGGGAGCTGTTCTAGTGCCCACTCACCTTTTGGGTGAAGAATCTTTCTCTAATATCCAACCTAAACCTTCCCTGACACAACTTCAGACCATTCCCTTGGATCCTGTTACAGATCATCACAGCGAAGAGATCAGTGTCTGCCCCTCCTCTTCCCCTCACAAGGAAGTTGCAGCTGCAATGAGGTCTCCCCTCAGTCTCCTCCAGGCTGAACAGAGCAAGTGACCTCAGCCACTCCTCATACGGCTTCCCCTCCAGGCCCTTCAGCATCTTTGTTGCCTTCCTTTGGACACTCTCTAATAGTTCAATACCTTTCTTATATTGTGGTGACCAAAACTGCCCCACGCACTCGAGGTGAGGTCACCCCAGTGCAGAGCAGAGTGGGACAATCCCCTCCCTTGCCCAGCTGGTGATGCTGTGCCTGATGCACCCCAGGACACGGTTTGCCGTCCTGGCTGCCAGGGCACTGCTGACTCCTGTTCAGCTCAGACCAGGACCCCCAGGTCCCTTTCCACAGCACTGCTTTCCAGCATGCCATTCCCCAGTCTGTCCAAACATCCAGGGCTGCCCCATCCCAGGTGCAGAATCTGGCACTTTCCCTATTGAACTTTATATTGTTTGAGATTGCCCAGGCCTCTGATTTGTCAAGATCTCTCTGCAGGGCCTCCCTGCCTTCAGGAGTCTCAACAGCTTCTCCCAGTTTTATATCATCTATGAACCTGCTCAGTATCCCTTCCAGTCCTGTGTCCAAGTCATTTGTGAAAATGTTGAAGAGCACAGGATCTAAGAGAGCCCTGTGGAACTCCACTGGTGACAGGTCACCAGTCTGATGTTACCCCATTAAACAAAATGTTAAAAGTTGATACTATATACTAAATGTTCATCACCTTGGAAAAAAAACTGTTTCCATTGTATTACAATATACAATATAACATTCCCTTCTAGTTACAAGCTTATATTCAGATATTAGCAATGAGACATTCTAGTGCCTGCATTCTTTTCATCTATCTGGTGCTGTGCCTACCATCAGTGCTCTCATTCCTTTCTTCAGATGACATGTAGTGGTCTGAACCTTTCTTTGAAGTCTCATGGCTGTTCTTGAATTAGCACAGATTCATTATTTTCCAGAAAACCTCTGCAAACATAATTTATTTAACTTCTGAATATACTTCACTATTTACTCTTCTACTGGATATTTTGCCTGAAATGTTCACACAAGAAGAATCCACAGATCCTGTGAAGCAAGAGAAACCAGATTGTTGCTTTCATGACAAAAAAAACCTCAAGGAACAAGGAGGCGAAAATGTGCGCGACAATAAAAAATGGCACTAGCAAAACAAGAATCAACTTGGATAGGCAACATGTTATTTCTATTCTGGTAAGTAGGTATTTAGACCTGTCAAATGTTAGCTTTGTGGCTTAGTGGCTGCTGTAATAGTTTATGGCTTAGTGTTTCTACAATCAGAAAGGTGTTTTTACTGATGCAAATAGATGGAAAGAAGAGCTTGGTAAATAGACAGGAAATTAAGAAGTTAATCTAGCATGCCCAAAAATTAAGATTTCTCTGATTAGAAAAAATAAAAAATAAAAGGTATGCTTTTCCAGAAAGATTAAAGTAGTTTTAGAAAATCTTCTACCATATTTTAAACATTATTTATAAAATGAGCTATTTATGACTCTCTCTTTTAGTTGAGTAATTAATGCTGAAATGTAGATTTGGCTGTTTTGTTCTAAACTCAATGAAAGAGATTAGAAGCCTGATAGTTGAGCTGAAGTCTGTTGGGAAATTAGAGGAATGGGTGTAATTGTGTGGGTTTTCTCCCTTTTTTTTTATAAGGTGTGCAGAGAGAAAATAATCCAGACTAGTACCAATATTTCTGATTAAGAGTACACCTAGCTTACCCATTAAGAAATAACTTTAAAAAGTTCTACTAACCAGTCTATGGAGGAAGAAGAATTTCAGTTTATATTTACCAAAATAAAAAAAGTAAAGAAGGAAGCCCCTTTTCCTAACATCCTGGATTGTACATGATATGGTAAAAGTATTGTGACAACTTGTATTGAAAGTCATTCAAACCAGCTGTCAAGTTAATTCTAGCAGTTCAGAATCTAGTTCTACAGTACTATTTCACCTGGGTGAGCCATTCTAGATGACTATTAGACAATATAAGCAAGAAAAAGAAATTCTCAAGGGACACTAAAATTTAAATACCATAAGTGTAAATAAACAAAAGTGTAGCTAGATAATGGTCTAGGATGGAACCAGTAAAATATATATATATATATATAATATATATGTAATACTATATATATATTTATATGTAATGTATGTGTAATATGTATATATGTATATATACTGTATGTTCATTTGTAGGAAAAGAGACAAAATGCATAATACTTACTACCTTTAGCAAAAAGTAAAAATATTTTAGTTTAGTACAAAAAATAATTATTAAGTGCATAGGGAAATAACATTCAATCTTTGATAGAAATGGGGAGAAATATGCATTTTTCATTTAAAACAGTAAATGAAGAAAACTGTTTCCATCTTTTTCAGACAGCACCTTGACAGCTGTTGAGCAACATAGGTACCTGGAACCTAATGAGCCAGAGGCATCACCTCAAGATGATGTAATCAAGCTGAGTCACTTCTCTGGTATAGATAGGAGAAAAAAAGAAAATAAACAAAAAAACACAGAACCTTAAAAGAGCTAGTGACCAATAATAATACAGTCTTTTATGTGTGCTATTTATTATCAGCATTTTATATGTTTCCACCTGAATTTGAATGGAGACGGAGAATGTATGTTCCTGTAAACAAGAAATGAAAATTTTGCTTCATCCATCTGCCCTGGATTTACTTTCCTTATAATATGTTTCTAAAATGCATATACAGTTCTGAAACCAATTATTGAGGTTATCTCAAGTGATATTTTTGCAATTCTTTGCACTATAGACGGTTAGATCTTGTGTAGATTGTTTGACATTTGAAATTGTCTTTTAGTAAGAGTTTAAGAGGTGTCAATACAGACAATATTTTATTACTAGTAGGGAGTTTAAAGAAAATGTCATTACTAGAACACCAAGTTTAATGCTAACATATGTCAGGAAAAATTCATAACTAGAGATTATCTTCCGTATAAAAAGTATTTTATTTCAGTCCAACTTATGATTGAATATGTGGCTTCTTTCTTGGACAGATTGATTTAAACTAACACAAAATACAAAAAGATAGGATCCTTATTTTATTTGTAATCCAAATCTGGCGAACCAGAGGTCAGAAAAAAAAATTGTGTGAGGACTTTATAACCTATTCACTCCAAAAGAAAACTTTGGAAATACAGGCAGCCACTTTAGAACTAATCATTTGAAATTACTTTCTAGACTCTGGAAAATGTTACAAATGTAGAGAACAGCATTAAAATGAAAGTCGGTTTTCTTGTTTTTCTTTTCTGTTTTTGTGGGAATATGGGTCAGTGCATATATTTTGCTGTAGTACAGTATATTGTTATTAATTTTATGAGTCTGAAGTATTTCTTTGCATCAGAACTTTGTATTCATTACCCACAGAGATGCTATCCACTGTTAATCATTCATGTTATAACAAACAGGAAGAGCTCAGTCCATCACCCGTCCAGCTAGGCCTCATTTATTGGAGGTTGGACTAGACGACCTTTAAAGGTCCCTTCCAACAAAACCATATTATGATTTAGTTTCATCACAATTTTTTATGGAAACTCTCTTTTCAAGTAAGGATAGGATTATTTAATTAATGTAGAGATGCTATACACAATACATTTTTTTAAAATAATTGACATTCTGTAGGTGTGTAGATGATTTTTTCTAAAGGTGTTATTTACTCCTGAAGAGCAGAAAATATAGTAAATTAACAGATGAACTCCTAACATACACCATCTACTGGGGGGACGAACACTCCAGAATGTATGTTATGTACAAAAGGTCAGAGTCTAACTTATCCCCAGAGTAAAGTGATACATAATGAAAAATTACCATTGGTGACTACATTGAGGAGGACAAAAAGGTTAGCCATCACAAATGTTACATTTAATACAGAAATATAGCCTATTCTTTCCTTCTTCCTTCTTAAATGTGATCTGGTTTGCATTAATGAACATGGGATTTAAAAAAG
The DNA here is from genome assembly GCA_013397775.1 of Eulacestoma nigropectus. Classification (NCBI taxonomy): domain Eukaryota; kingdom Metazoa; phylum Chordata; class Aves; order Passeriformes; genus Eulacestoma; species Eulacestoma nigropectus. Next base: position 200,777 of record VZTE01004516.1, read on the forward strand.
TTTCACACAGTACTCCATGACATTTAGATATTAGGAGTGAGGAATCCTACTTAAAAACTTTCTCCCTTTGAATTTTTGATGTGCAAATATTGAGAACACGGTCACTTGCAATTATTGCAATAGAAGTTTCAAATATACTCTGCAACAACATTTAAAAGATAAACTTGGAAAATAGAAATACACTTGACAGTAAATGGTGTTCATACTAAAGGAATATTTTTGGGAAATAGCATATTCTTCTGCAGATAGGTTTCATTCTGATAAAAACTACAAGAAGGTACCTGTGAAAACCGAACATATGTAGGTAACCAATATGGTCAAAACCACAGTTGAAGTGCTTAAAGAGTAGATTTATTCCGTCATCACACTGGCAAAACAGGCTGCTAAGCTTATTCCCTCTTAGCAAGGGCAAAAAGTGCATGCTTATTCCCTCCTTTAACGTATCATAGGGGTTGGCACATGTGCATTCCTTCACAAGACTGTGTTTTCACAACCTCCAATATTTGTACCTCTCTTCCCCCTTCTGACTGGGAGGCCTAGGCCTCTAAAGAATGTTTTTTAGGTCTTTTTTACAACATCCTGTTATCTTCTGCAAGAATTCCACTCCCCAAGGCAGACAGAAAACAACCCAAGGTAACCACAACATGTGAAAATTCCCACACCGAATACTCTTAGTATCTTTCAGCTGCAAGGCATCTTTGAGTGAAAACAACTCTTATTCTTTCTCTTCGCAGTCAGTCTTCCATTTTCAACCCCTTTCTCCCTGCATTACCCCATGCAATCCCGTATCTTGCCCCATGCTTTAGAAGACAGGTTGTAGAGATAATTAATTTATTTTGTAAGCTAATTTTGAGAAAGGGAAATTCTGAAGCAGGCTATCCAGTAAAAAAATAGTCAGGGATAAATAAATGAAGGTCAAGATACTGAGAAGTGATGAATAAAGAAAGTATTGTGCAATCCTTCTCAGAATATTAGCCCCTTGTTAAATTGTCTCGGGAATGATGCATATAGATTGAGACACTCTAGAATCCTAGTTACTTTGAAATGTTATTAATTATTCTAATCCGTTATTCTAGGATGTTCGTCTAAGAACCTGAGCAGACACATGGGGAAAGACTGATGTGTAGGACTCACTCAGTATGCATGATATGGTCTCAAAGCCGGCAATTATGGCAATTGGATGTGATAGGCTTGAGGGCTTTTTTTTAAGGATGTGCTACATTTTAGTAAAAAACCCACATTATATAAATTCCTTACTACTGTCAATACCAACCTACAGAATGAAGAATCAAGTAAGTAGCTTAACCAAAGTGAACTTTGCACTTATCTTTATTTTTCGACTGCAATTATGAAAACAGACTGTCTCATTCAGGCCAATATTTTATTAAAATATAAAAATATTTAACTAAAGGTATTTTATTAAATAGACAACATTACCATGAAAAATAGATCTCTTCAAGTTTCACTATAATGTAAGTTAAATTAAGCATGAAAATATTTATGCTTAGCAGGAAGCAAAAAAACCTAAAATCATATAAAATACTACATTTATGTTTGAATGACTATTGTTTTTACTAATGAATCAGTTTTGTTTTACTGTTGGTCTACAGCACTCCTAGTGCTCATGTGTACCACTGCCAAATGCTAACATTAAAATTTGTCAAGCACTCAGAATAAGCAATTTATGCGATTTTTAAGACATGTTTAATTATTATAGTAGACAATAGAATAATCAAAATAGGTATTTGCGTATTTGCAGTAGAAGAATTTTTTAAATATCACAATTGCCTCAACATTTGCACTCTCAAGAATACTACAATAATTTCAAATAAGTTTATATATTTTAAAGAATTCACAGTTTCAGACACAGAAAAAATGCAAGCAACCACATCTAGGTAGCATCTGGAGTAGTACTTACAAGCTCCACTTCTTGAAACACTTTACCTAGCAAGATAAAAAAACTCCTCTAACTCAGCTAATACTGTTGCACGTAAATGAGTTGGTGTCTCTATTGACCAGAGGACAAAATCAACTCTTTGTGTTTGTGTTAACTCATCAGAACAGCTGCTATTTTCAAGGTGCATACATATGCAGACCTTACTACAAGAGAAAAACGTGGTAACAGAGCAGTTCTCAAAGGGAAAAAGAATAATAACCTGTTATTTATGAAACTTTGAACCATAGTTGACACACTGTCATGGTTTAACTCCTGCCAGCATCCACGCACCATGCAGCTGCTTTCTCACTCCTCCACCAGCAGGACTAGGGACAAAACTGGAAGGATAAAAACCAGAAAACTCATTAGTTGAGATAAAGACAGCTGATAGGAAAAGCAAAAGCTCTGCGCACAAGTAAGGCAAAGCAAGAAATTAATTCACCTCTCCCCATGGGCAGACAGGTGTTCAAACATCTGTGGGAGAGCAGGGCTGCATCGTGCATTACAGTGACTTGGGAAGACAAACACCATCACTCCAAATGTCCCCCTCTTCCTCCTTCTTGCCCCCACTTTATATCCTGAGCATGATCTTATATGGTCTGGAATATCCCTTTGGTCATTGTGGGTCACTTGTCACGGTTGTGTCTCCTCTCAATTTCTCATGCACTCCCAGTCTCCTCATCAGTGTGGCAGTACAAAAAGCACAAAAGGCCTTGGCTCTGTGCTCAGCAACAACAAAAACATTCTATATTATCCCCACTGTGTTCAGCACAAATCCATAACACAGACCCATATCAACCACTATGAAGAAAATTAACGCTATCCCAGCCAAAACCAGCACATGTAGTCAAATAATCAGTATTATTAATTATTTTGTAACTGAAACAATTTCAGAAGGTAACAGAAATAATGGATGTTTCTTTCATTGTGCATAACCTTACGTTACAGGAACACAGTGCTGGTGAGCACTATGTTGGTATGACAGTGAATAATAAGAAAGTGATCATATTTCTTGAAGTGACAGACAGGGTCCTCCCATTTCTGCTCCACTGACAGATTCCAGATGAATTTGTATCACATAAAGATGTGAACTCTCAAGATATTTTATTCTACAAAGATAGTTATTATACATTGGAATTTAACACTTACTTAATATTTCTGAAATACAGTCCATTCTGAATATTGTAAAATATGGTACATAAATAAAAGATAAAAGAAAATTGGTAAATGTAATCAAGATATATTAAAACAGGAATGCGTTTAATACTTTACGTCTATCTGCCTTGAGTTTTGTGCTTATGTGCCATTTTCTTTCTTGAAAACGTCTCTCTTTAAAGATGTTAAAGCTCATAAAAAAACAATTGAAAAGGTACCTCATTCCTGAAGAGACTCAGAATTAACTAGAATTTACTTATACTCGTTTTGGCAAGAAGATGGTATTGTTCTTTTTTTTTTTTTCTGCCAACAAGCTGTAAGCATTTGTTGTGTAGCAATGAATACCATGCAAATTTCACTCAAAGCAATAGTACTACCCTTTTCTAGACACTCTTAAATTCAGTCAGGCAATAAAGATTAAAATATCAAATCATTAACTCACTAAAGCAACAAATTTCGTGGGTAATATATTAAGCAATGTCCCCCGTAGTGCTTAATTAGCGCAATCTAAAAAAAAAACTTAGCTTAATAAACAGCATGTGAAAGATACTTTGGAATGAATGAAAGATGCCAAATCCTGTGTTCAATTTTGGGCCCCTCACTACAAGAAAGACAATGAAAGGAACACGTCCAAAGAAGGGCAACAAAGATGATTAAAAACCTGGAGCACAAGACTTATGAGGAACAGCTGAAGGATCTTGAGTTGTTTAGCCTGGAAAAGAGGAGGCTCAGGGGAGACCACATTGGGCTCTGTAAATACCTGAAAGGAGCTTGTAGCCGGGTGGGAGTCCGCATCTTCTCCCAGGTTACAAGTGACAGGACAAGAGGAAATGGACTCAAGCTATCCCAGAGATAGTTTAGACTGCATACTAGGAAAAAACCCTTCACTGAAAAGCTTTTGAGGCATTGCAACAAGATGTCCAGGGAAGTGGTTAAGTCACCATTCCTGGAGGTATTTAAAAGATATGCAAATGTGGCACTTAGGGACATGTTTTAGCAATGGCTTGGCAGTGTTAGATTTATGTTGGACCCAATGACTTTAAAGGTCTTTTCCCATGTAAATGGTTCTATGACTCTACAAAAAAAAACTTTTATTCTAAGCAGAATTTTGTAGACTAATGAGTGCAGGGTCAAACCATTTTTTCAGCAAAAATATCTTCAGTTCTCAAGGATACTGATAAATATTTATTTTAAAAGTTGCTAATTTGTCAATTCTGTGAGAAATTTCACATTTCCAATAATATTTCCCTTGAAGAAATAATTTTTTTTCTTCAGAGATTTGAAAAATCTTGAACGTCTCTCAACTGTTCAAATTACTAATTTAAAAATGCTGTAATAGCTGTAAGCATTTTTTCTTGTAGGAATGGAAAGACCACACAATTTACTAATTTACAGTACAATTTACTGAAGGAAAGCTATTCCTAAGACATCTAATAAAATAAAGTTAAAAAAAAAAGAGATGAAGTATTTGTCTTAAAATGCACCAAAGGTGGCAAAATGTTAAATTTTTATCAGGAAAGTTCAGAAGATTCTTATAACAAATATGATATGCTGCACTATGTTATCATGGCTATCCTGGCATGATTAAATGCATTTAAACAATATAGTCATTCCAGAAATATTTAATTTATCTAGACTGCTGTGAACAAAACCTGTCAAAAGTAAATATTGCACATGTATAATACCTTCAATTGCTGTGATGCAATAGAAGGTTAGGTAAAGCTCTACTGTCCTGAGATTTGTAGCTCAGCTTTGAGAAAATAAAGTCATAAGTGAGCTTCTTATAACAGCACAGAGCTACGTTCAGTTGGGTGAGGTATTTCTTTAGCCATATTCACTACAAATGCTTCCTACTCTGTAGCACTGACTCAGAGGCAAGTACTCAGTTATATTTTCATTTTACGTTTGGTTTGCTCCCCACCTCCCCAATTTATTTATTCTCCTTCTCACAGTTCATTATTACTGTGAAATTATTAAAGTTGCATAAACCTGACAACTGCTGCTGATATTTTTATGCGCCATGTCAATAATCACAGATAAACTATGACTGCAAATTGTGAGGCTTTTGTTTCTTGTACAAAAGTATATACACAGATGAAGTTTCAAACTATAAACTTTAGGTGGCAAATTGCAATATATTTCAGTCATCCTAAGGGTATTTTTTGTACCTCTTGTATCATTAATTTGTATGGTTTTAAAGACAAAATTAACTGGATCCTATCAAACAATTACATTTCACAAAGTCACATATCTCCATGAGTTCTTGTGGTTCCGATATTGCAGAGCAAAGGACTGAGATCACAATCACAATAGATTGTGAATAATGAAATTTGAATGTTACCCCTTATATTTATAATCCATAGAAAAAGAAGAAGTTTCAATCAAATTTCAAGGCTGCTGGTGTTTACATATCAGGACAATTATGTATTTGTCTTTTGATAAGAGCTGTCTCTGCTATGCTTATTTTTTTGTTGCACTTACCTCAACCATCAATTGTGGGACTGAATATATACTGACATGTGGATATTGCACTTGAGTGTTGTGGTGTGTTCAGTTTGCTAGCACCTGGCAAGCCACCCACCCAAGCATATCCAATGGTGGGACATGGTGAGGGCCCAGAGGCCCTTGCCTAAGTATGCAGATCTGTCCCCGACCATTGGCTCTCGCTCTCTCCTCCCTTCTTCCCTCGTTTATGGTTATGTTCCGGAAAGTTCCTTGTCCTTCAATATCCCACTGGCTCCCAGTTATCCTTCCCCGCCTACCCTGTACCTTATTGGTTTACTGTATGTTTCCCCGCCTACCCTGTACCTTATTGGTTTACTGTATGTTTCCCTGCCTATATACAACCCCTTTGCCCCGTATTGATTGGTCCTTTGCAGTTTACTCCTCCCATTTTGTAGAGGTATAAAACCCCATGTCAAGCCCTTGCTCTTTCCTCTTTGCTCCCCTGTTCCTGGATTCCTGGACCCTTGCACTCCAATACACCCATCCTGTTCACCCTGCAAAGAGCCCCTCCTGAT